>CAJNJA010031008.1:0-19101 GCA_905231915.1 Symbiodinium necroappetens
TTGTGCGGATCGGCTGTGCAAACACAAGAGTGAAGCAAGGTGACGCCATCAGCCCTATCTTGTTTAACTCTCGGCTAGAGAAGACCTCACGTCTTCGAGGAGCAGGCGTCCTGGAGGCTGGAAGATCCTGGGCTAGCATGGGCTTCTAACTACTCCTCGACCGGCGAGCACAAGGAGTTTGTTCAGGCTAAATTCGAAATTCGAGGAGGATGTTGAGGAGCCGCGATGCGACCAAACCCATCGCGTCAAGGTAAACAACCGGATAAAGTGCCGGGATAAGATCCGGGCGCACCATGAGATCGTCTACGTAGGCCAGGACGTACAATCGGCGATTAGAATGACAATACAGGTTGGGTCGCTTTTTTGCGACGACGGAAGCCCAATGTTTGCAGGCAAAGTGTTCTTGCCAAGGACGAGGACACACGGTCTTCTTCAACCGCCACAAACAAGGAGGTCTCCCGTCTGCCCCAATGGCGTAGTACTCAACTGGAGGACGCACGCAGACTTTTTTTCTAAGCACCACTCTCGAGAGTCGTGCCGCTTCGTTTGTGGGGCAGCTCGACTTCATTAGAAGCTTTTTTTTTATATGAAGCCAGTGTATTACCAGCAGCAGAAGGGTTGCTCCGTTCGGAAGGAAAGGCAAAACTTCATCCCAGGGAGCAGTTGACCGCATCCTGGACCTACTTCTACGATAGGAGAGGGTGCTTCTTTCAATCGAGGTGGGCACACTAGCTCATTGGAGCCTAGAACGATACCCTTGCACCAATGGTGATGTGGCCTCAGCAGGACCCTCCACTGAAAAACCTTGTGCTAGCCACAGGACCCCTGAGACTACAAAGGAGTGGCAAGCGGCAAGCGCAAGCGCAGGGAAACGAATTCAAAAGGGTAGTGATCTGCGGCTGGGTCCCGCATTGGACTCACTTGAGTGAGCAGCTGCAGGATTGTCCCCAAAGGCGAAGGACTGGTGGACCAACTGCAGCTGAAACACTGAATGGGCCTTGATTAGTTGGGCCTTGCAGGCAGGCTGCACAGGGTGGTTTAGAGCAAGGATAGGCAACCCAATCCTGCGAAGCAAAATTATACCAAAAGCGCGATATGTTTGGGGAGGCACCCTCATTGAATGCCTGGAACAAGGGTCACATAGGCTTGCAGAATGCACGGGCGTGCAGATGGTGGTGGTAGTCGTGGCACTCACAAAGGGGTCTGAATAAGGTGCCGGCACCCACCTGCTCCGCTCTTCCAATCACATCGCGTACCCAACTTGCACCGGCGGCGGCATAGGTCTCCAACATGACCATGTACCCCGTGAAGCGTTTCACAGGCTTCGAACCGGCCGGCTGCATCCTCCAAAATCTAAGATCATACAAAATGACCCGAAGTGTTGGCAAAATCAAGCTTGAAACACCTATGTTGCTGAGGCCCGTGGAGGGCCGGAGCGACAGCGACCGAGAAAAGGGCCGTCATGAGGGTGTCATGTTGTTCGCCGCCTTCCGACTGGCATATGCGGTGCGAATGCTCTCCGGCGCACCAGAGGCGGACAGAATCGCGCGCATACGACAAGCGGGCGAAACGCACTAAGGGGGAGAGAGCCGGCGACTCCTTCATTGCAGTGAGCATCGCCTCGCGGCTGACAAAGTCATATGCGGCCGTGGCATCAACCGAAACGATAGTGAGATTGTGTTAGCTTGCGTGCGAGCTTGCAAGGTGTGCACCAAAGCTTCGGCCCCTGCCCGCGACGATAAGGCGTACCAGAGGCCTGTCGCATAGCCATATAGTCGGGCCGGGCGACATAGCCTCCCTTCCCCCCGGCTCCTCGCCCACTCTTGAAGGCCGGCTGAACTCTCCGGGAAAGGAACAAAGCCCGCACCCTTCCTTCCAGTTCCTGTGTTGTGTTGTGGTGGTCCTCAACACCATTGCGACTACCGGATGTGTGCTAGCCGATACACGACCTCTAACGAGCCCCGCCCCATTAAGCAGGTACAGTGAGCGCAAGCTCCACGAGCTAGAGACCGGCGAGTTTCGTGCTGAGCCGGTGCTATCGCGACATGAGATAGTCAGTGGGATAGTAAGGGGACTGTTGTCCTCACGAAGGCTACCTCCAAGGAGGCTATGCCGGCAAATCCGGAGCAGCTCAGGCTACGTCACGGACGTTGATGCAGAATGCTCTCGTCATGATAGGGCTGCATCACCCGGGGTTCTTGCTGGTCAGGTCAGGTCAAAGCCTCAGCAGTTGTTCGAGAAGTATAAATATAGACTGCCTGTTGGGCGATCACTGCTACGGGCTAAGGTCCAACGAGGCCAGTGGATCGCTAGCCCCATCATGGACTTTTATGTCCTGAGCTACGAGAGTGCTGTCCGGAAACAGACCTACAAATGGATGGCTACAAAGAGGTTACCTTTTGCCGATGATGGGTGCAGGCCTGGAAAGATGCGGCCACCAAGGAGAGGCAACTCACTGCCTCTACTCCTCTGCGCTAAGAGGCCGCAGCCTCGGCGAACGGATACGCCGAACAAAGGCAATGGCAGAGGGCGAAGTGGCACGGGCAAAGATAAGGGCAAGGATATGGGCAACAAGAAGTACAAGACCAACATGGGCAAGCAGAGCTACTCCAGGACAGCGTATAACAAACCTATCTGTTGTTGCTGTAATGCCCAGAACGGCTGCAAGAAAGGGGATCAATGCCACTTTGTGTATGTCTGTACGAAGTGTCTGGCAGATTAAGTGCGTGCGCCCAGCAGGCTAGTGCGGAAGCTACGGGGGCGAACTGACAGCGGGCTACTCTGCAGCCGCCGAAGTCGCGGGCTAGCCTCCGTGTTCTCTGACTCTTCAATCATCTCTCCGGCAGGGATAGAGCAAACAATGTCCAGGGCTCAGTTAAGCTGGCGGCAACCCTCACACGTGAGGTGCAGATCACTCTGGTCGCTAGGCTAAATAAAGGTCCCGAAATTCGACCTCTGCAAGCCGAAGATACGCCAGGGATACCTGGATTTGGTTGGCGACGGCTACTTCGCCGTCATCTTCATGGCGCCTCCGTGTGCTACCTTCTCCAGGGCATCTTGGGCTAACTTTTCTGAGCCAAGGCCGGTGAGAAGTTTCATGCACCCACGTGGGCGAGAAGTGCTCACGGCTAAGGAACGAGACAAAGCGATAACTGGCAACACTCTTGCTGACTTTGTCTGGGATATTAAAGGGCTTTGAAGCAGCCAGAAGACCTCGGGTCACTTCTGCTCTCCGGAGGAACTCTCGATCCGGGTCGCCGGCTAGCTCGAGGATCACGCTGAGTAGCCTCAAGCGAAGTGGTTGCCCAGCAGGAACATCAAGTATCCCGGGTTCGCTCTTGTCTTGTTCCCCTATCCACTTCTTAAGCAGTTCGAGGATCTGTCCATCCGGAAGGCTTCCTGCTCGAGTTCATCCTCCGTGCCGGTTCAAACCTCTGAGTCTGTCGCGCAAACCTCCGACGCTGGCTGCGCCATCTCCCCCTCTCCGCTGCGGCAGTCGTAGCAGCTGTGGTGCACGTAGCCAGCGCCAATTGCGCCAGCCACTCGCATAGCCTGGGTGAGTGCACAGCCATGCAGCGTGGATATGCGTGGATGCAAGGGGCTGGGCACTGTGAGAGGGCCACGATAGCACAACCATGGGCCAAACGCTGTCAGATTAGAGAGCGCATAGCCGCGCAATCTCGAGCCTGCCATCTGCCACAAGCAACCAGATTTGCATTTCACATCATTTTCGCACGACCTGATTTTGCACGGTTAGAGCTACTGGACTAAACGAAGATATCGGTGGCGCGCAAGACGTCTGAGAATTGGGTGTTATAGGGAAGGTAATAAGCGGAAACGCGATCAGTTTATTTTTCATCGGAACACTTTTCTCTGCCGTAGTCTGCTCCTACTGTGCGGTCAGGTCAAGTCAAGTCAAGTCAAGTCAAGTCCTGCGTGCCATAAGGCGGCCTCTTGGAGGAGCAAGCAAAAGAACGCAACTCTACAATTATACAGAATCAATAGCCGGTCAGTCAGCGTATGTCAGCGTGGCGGAAGCCGGCTGACGGAGCCGGCAGGTGCGAGTGCCAGAACCTCGTCCAAGGCTGGCACCCGGCACAGTCACTTGGGCGAGGCCCAACACCCAAGTGTGCGGGAAGGAGGGCGATGTCTCGCACAGGGCAAGCAACGTCTTCGGCAGGCTCCCCCAAGCATGCTTGCAGAGTGCCCCATGCGCCGCGGCATACGGTTCATCTGGTGTCGGGGGGATCGTGCGGAGCGCGTGGTCTGCACGGGGTGCAGCACACTAGCACAGGAGGAGCCAGGCACATTGCAAGTTGCAAGAATTTGCGGCAAGTGTCGCAAAAGGCACTCAAAAGGGCCTCCTCCATGTCAAGGTGGTCCGTGCCCCATGCCTGTGTGTACTCATCCGTGCCGATGGGCATGCCCGAGGCGACGAACCCATGTTCCGCCAACAGCTTGTCGCCGCGCCGCACGTCAGGGCCCAACTCAGCCACTCGGGGCGGCGCAGGCCCGCCCGCGAAGGTGAAAATGCAGGTCTTGCCCATATAGCTCGCCTCGACACACCTTGGCACACGCCATTTCACGCCGGTGCGCTGCGGCTGCCTCGGCAACCTCAAAAATTCAATGCGCCCCTGCGGCGAACGTCGGGTCGCACGAGCCTCTGCCAACAAACCTGCTCGCGGGCCCGGACCCGTAGTAGCAGGGCCCGGCGACCAGCTGCACCCTGCTCGCTTGGGCGGGCTCGTAACATGCGCGGAATGAGGAACAACTTCCATGCCCGGGCACGGCGCGCATCGTGGGGCGAACCCACATTCGCATCCCGAAGCGCGGCCAGGCTACGCTCGAGCGCGCGACGGACACCTGCACGCAAGAAGACGGGGACGTCCTGCAACGTGGGGACGGGCTCGTCCCGCAAGGTCCACGTCATCCAACGTCTCCAGGTGTAGATCGCACTGGGCTGGTGGTGTTGGCGCAAGACAAGCTGGGACCTCTGCCTCAGACGCGGCAGGCGACGTGGGCGCACAGCTCAAGCCGGGTTCGTCGCCACGCAGGCTGGACGCGTGCTCGGCGGCGGCGTGCTCTCCTGCTGCGTCTGTGTCGCGGCGGTCCGTGTGGCAGCCCAGGGTCACCGAGAGAAGCGGCCCTGATGGTCTCCGCGAGAGCTGCCGCATCCGGACCTCCATACGATCAGTTTGTCATCCCACATTCTTTTCGCACGACCTGATCTTGCACGGTTAGGGAAATCCCATTGCGAAACACGTTTGACCCATAGATCGCTTGGTAGCAACGCTACTGGAGTAGACGTAGAAATCGGTGCCGGCAAGGAGTTCGAGGGTTGGGCTTCATAGGGAAGGTAACAGGCGGAGAGTGAGAGACTCCCGAGGCGGCAGCCGCGTATTTCCCGCGACTGTACTACTTTTTCCCGCGAGTGTGCTACTGCTAAGCAGTACTATAGCAAGGGGTTGGAAGTTTGGGTTTTGCAGGGAAAGTAATAGGCGGAGAGTGAGTTCTGGGTAGTACTAGACGGGGAGATAAGTGGTGGGCAAAAGGTTTAAGGTTTGGGTTTTACAGGTAAAGTAATAGGCGGAGGGTGAGTCCCCCCCCCTGCGACCCGACCCAGTCTTCCAAAGAAAAGTAGTACTATTGTATGTATATCCATTACTTGAAACCTCTGCATGTCGGAGCGATTCTGGCAACCTCAGCATGCTAGGGCTGTTGCAGTCCGGGAACGCATCGGATGCCGGAGTCGCTGCTGGATCTAGAAAGCTAGAGAAACAGAAGGCGGTCATCAAGAGTTAACTTTCCTCAGAGAGGCTTCCAACACAGCTAGCCAAACGCGTGCTCAGCCCGGCCGAGCTTGAGCAGCATCTCTTGAAGGACTACAGCAACAGACGTTCACATCGGATCTGAGTGACTTGGGACAACTATTGCGGCCTGGAGGCTGCTTGCTGGAGGCAGCTCCGAGATTGGAGTAAGCACGTGGGCATCTTGCAGGTGGGATCGGAGCAACACGATCGGTCACAGAGTTTGCATATGCATGCCTCGACTCTTTATGCGTACTCTTCTGTTGCTTCATAGACCACGACATGGCAGCACAGAGGCGTGCATTTACGATGGCCGAGTCGACAAGGTCTGCCGGGAGTCTGCCCGCGCCTTCTTGGGGTCTCTGCATGGCAGCAGAGTCCTGGAAGACGTCTGCGAGCATGATAGCCGCTAGCCTTCCTCGGCATCTCGATGCCGACGTAGAAAAGTCTCGCTTCAGGAGTTGCTGCTCGCTCGCAGATCTGGCGCGGAGCCTGCTCATGCAGCAGGCCTTTCTCTTCCATCGGGCAAGAGACCTGGGGTGGAACCAAGCAATAGGGTGTGCAGCAAACTCCGCCGCCCGCCGGACATGGTGAGGAGTCCAGGACGCTCGTCCGCTCCAAGAAGAGGAATGAATGCTGGGCAAGAGCCCCCCGTCGCAAGGATCCCAAGTGCTGAACTTCCTGCTCTTCAGATCGGCGCTGTCGTACTTGTAGTAAATCTCGGCAGGATCAAAAGGTCGAGGCGACACCAGCACACCAGATCGACAGGAGTGAAGCAACTCTTGCATATGCGGAAGCTCCGTCTCTTGGGATGGACTAATCCATGTCCAAATTTCTGAACCTTTCCCCCTTCACGAGGCCCCTGCAATGAGTGCCATCCGAAGAGGGCCGGGTCTTCAGGATCACTTTCCACACCATCGCTTCTATATCTTCGATTTCTCAGTCCTACCCATTAACTCCGCCCCCTTTGCGATGTGACAGTTTTTTTTTGGTGGTAGTGGCGGCGGTGGTGCTGAAAGTGCTGGTCATGATGACACCTAAAATTGCCGAGCGACGGGAAGGAGTCGGTGGAGCTCGCGTGGGGCAAACAGCGCTTCTAGATATTCCGAGATGTTCCTAGCAGCGCGCCACGCGAAACATCACGAAACATGGTCGAACGCGCCGACGGCGTCGACTGCGAGGAAGGTGCGGGTGCTGAGGCCATACTGGTGTGGCATGCACGCCTCTTTAAACTAAGTGCACGCGACCAACAGGCTGCCGGAAGACGTCGCTGACAACGAGTGCTCGGACCCTTCCGTTGGGTTTTCGGAGCGATATTCCGAGCGTCCGACCCGGCCCGGAGTTGGGGGCAGGTGAGGTGTCTGGTGGCTCTGGATGTGCTGTCGTTTGTTGTGCTTGCATGCCTCGGCCGACGACCATGGCAGGTTCACGGCACCTTGTTTTGCTTACCGATTTGTGCCCGATGTGCTAATTCACTGACCGTGCCAAAAAAGCGGCTATAAAGGCAGTTTCGGGTTTCTTGACGAACACCCTCCTACTTGAAGTTCAGGGCCAAGGCTTCCAAAGAGCTGTGATATCATTGTCGTGCTTCGGCACGGGTGATGCGACCCTACCAAGACACTGTTTGCTGGCGGTCATCTAGCAATGTAACATGGTGCAAGCCATTCTGCACAAACAGACGCTCGGGCTGACACACAGCAGCATTCGGACAAGTCACCCGAGCAGTACAGCGCATATGCGCATCCCATGAATCGACAGATGATGTTTCAGCCGGGCGACCATTGGATCAGATTGTCAATTGCAGCTGATACCACGATTGTTTCTTTAGAAGGGTTGATACATTTGCAGGACTGTAGGTGCTCCTTGCTATGTACGTCTAACTGTCACCTTGCCTATGCTTGCCCTAGATGTTGGCAAGAAGAGTCTACAGCATCGCATGCTCAGAATTTCATGCTGTGAACAAGTTGCTCGAAGGCACCAGCCTTCATGGAGGCTGAAGCTGCCCAAGGCTGGCACAGTAACGATTCTCTCGACGAGGAGCAGCAGGGCGCTCGAACGACACTTTGCAGGAACCTAGCGCATCACACGCCACCTGCCGTGAGTTTAGTCAAATCGGGCGGTGAGCACACGCGCTGCACTGGCCGAGGTTAAAGTGATCACCCATGTGTTTTCTGCTGAACTCTACTTGTCGTGGCTGCTTTGGTTCACAGCAATCATTCAAACACGGTGCCCGAGCCAAGCTTTACTCAAACATCTGGCTACTGGCGGCGTTGCGGTAAAGAGGACTGTGTGCAGAATTGACTCTTGTGAACGTGGTTCCCTTACAGTGAACCTGTTGTTGGCTCGTGTGGCTTAGCTTTGTGATATTTCCACGGACATTGCTCGTGTCCTCCTGCCATGGCAAATTCTGCCTACTTAAGGCAAGACCCGAGCAACACGACCTCAAATTAACGTGTAAACTCTCTGCTGCCTGTAATTACCATGACCAGATGGATTACCGGCCGGCCCAGAATATCATTTCAAACGTGAGTTGTTCCGGAAGTTCATCGTACATAGCGGTAATTTAGTTCTGATTGACGGACTAGCGGACTTGTGGCAGCAAAAGTTGACTGGATGGTCATAAACCATACTGTCATGGCATGTTGGGCAAGGCCTCCTTTTTCTTCTGGCACCGCAAACATATCATGTTAAAGGATTCACGCGAGTGATCCCGCCGGCTTCAAGCGGTCGACGAAGTCCTAGGCATGGAATCGAGAAGCCAAGTTTGTGATTCATTTCGCGGCCGTGACGGTGCCTTCTTCTCAATACATCCGCGGGCTGTTCTTCCAAACTTCACCAGGAGCTTCTTTAAATCGGATACCTGTCAGGACACGTTCGCTCAGATGCAACAACCACAAGGCCGCCCACCCCCCAACCACCGTCCCACCACAACCACCCATCAGCACCAGCCCACCCTACCCTCCTCACCCACGCCCAATCCCAATCACACATACCCACGCGTGTGCACAATCCGAATTTCTTAGCAGCACTCATGCGGCTTTGCGTTACAGATGGGTGGATCAGACTTCTACACCCATATCCTTGCCACACATCATTCAGTTTCGTTGGCATAAGCATGTGATAGGTGTCACGAGTACGGTTTGTCGAAACTCCAATGCTTGAAAGTTTGAGTGTGCCACATGTAGAACGAGATTGCGGAGTGTGATCACTTTGAAAAGTTTGGAGACTGATGAAGTTCGAAAGCTTCCAAGTTTCGACATAAAAACAGACGCGAGTTTGGAGTCTGACCTCTTGAACAGGAATCCAGCTTGAAAGCTTGAAGCCGTGGCGACGTTTGCCGGCGACGGACGAGAGATGGAGGATGCCGGTATCCACGGGGCGGCTCCGAGGCTCACAAGTTGAATAGCCTGAGATTGAACGCTTGAAAGTTTGAGAATTCGGAACTTTAAAAATTCCAAAGTTTGGAGTTGGAACGGTTCGAAGTCAAATTTCGAAAGGTTGAAAGCTTAAATGCCCTGGAGTTTGAGATTACAAACGCTTCAAGCTTTGAAAGTTCGACGGCTTCACAGATTGAAACTTTGATTTGGAACGTGCTCGATTTGAAGTTGCTTGTGCATGTACTATCTGGCGTTTAGGGTCTATGTCTTGAGCATGAAGGGTTTGGACTTCAGTGTGCCAGAATAGCCTAAGCCGCTCAACATCCCTCAACAGCATCCTACTTGGAGCAAGGGCTTTCTGTACCGCAGTTGCAAAGACGAGCCAAGCTTGACATATTGGACCAGAGCGTGCGAAGGTTAATATGCAAGATGATCAACCGATCGAATGATGAGGGGGCGGGTTTAAGACATGCAAGATTTGGAATCAAGCGACATCGCCCGGTGAGGGCCTGATGAGGGGCGGATTTGAGATGAGAAATCAACCGCCATCGCAGGGCCTACTGAGGCGGCCGGGTTCAAGATATGAGATCAAGCGCCATCTTTTAAGGAGGGTCGGGTTAAAGATATGAGTTGAATCGCCATCGCCTCGTGAGGAGGTGAGGTCAAGATGGGAACAACCGCCATCACCTCATGAAGGAGAGGGTTTTAAGATATGGAAAAAACACATGCGACCAACCGCCATCGCCTAATCGGGAGTCAAACTCTCGGCCTCGGCCGACCGAACCTGAATCCCATCCTTCAAACTCCTTCAATACTTGAAACTGTAGAACTTTCAAACTCCACACTTTCAATCCTGTCAAAGCTTCGAACTATTGAAATTTCATTAAGTTTCAAGCTCTGAAACTGAGAGCCGATCGACTCGGCCGCGGCCAAAGTTTGAAGATGCAGTTCAAAGTCGAGCCCGAAGAATCGAAATTTTGAGGGATTGACTGTTAACAGTTTTTTGAGCTTTAACAGTTCGAAGTTTGACGCCTGCTCGTTTGCGCATACCACTGTGCCCAAACTTTCATACTCCTGCACCTGTCAAAGCCTCAAAAGCTGAAACGTCAAACTCTCAAACTTTCCAACTCTTCGAGTTCGAACGACACTATTCCAAATGTTTTGGGCACCGCCCCCTGCAGAACTCTGGACGTCCCACGTAGGAATAAACGGTTACTTGAATGTTACTTGAATCCTTTCTGAAGGAAGCACGACACGCCATTGAATCACATTGGCGCATATCGGTGCCGGTTGTCGATGTTGGGCTTCTCCTCCCGGACCGTTTTTTTTGCCTCTTGTGAATGTCATCTTCACTATTGTCAAATAATCGTGTCGAAAAGGGTCTCGCACTTGATCGACAAACTTCGATGACGAGTTAATTTCATGCAGAACATCCTGATTTTGACCTCAAGGCTGCATTGCCATCGGAGTGGTGAAGCTAACCTGCGGGTAAGGCCGGTTGAGCAGACCGGAAATCAGTGTCCAACGCAAACCTGTTTGCCGGTAGGGCTGGCACTTGAATGGACAGTCAGCCCCCGCGCTTACTGCAAAACCCATCACAATTAAAGAACCCTTACTCCGATACACTACAGTATTTCCACACACACACACACACACCCACACACACACACACACGCACGGCCTCAGAAGAGCAAGTTGCCGAAATGCGAGCACAAAAAATAAGAAACTCTCCACGCTCCTGACGAGCAATACCAAAACAATAACCACCTCCCTGAGAGAACTTCTTTATGTGGACGGCTTGATGATGTTGGTGATGATTGTGTCATCGAAAATAAATGACGTGCAGACACGGGAATAGCATGCAAAACTTGGACCATCTCGTATGGGGTAAGGTCTCTGTCCGGCTACATCACTGGGAATGATGTAGCACGAGGTGAGATGAAGATAGGCTCCCCAAGCTATCCCTGCAGGGATCCACGTTCACCTGGGGTGTAGGGGAGAGCTCACCCCCTGTGCCTCCCCCCGTCCCCGATTTGTTTTTTCGATGCCCTCCCCGCGATTTTTTTGAAGTCTTTCCCGTTTCTCAAGCTCGCTTTAAAGAACACACCGGTCGTACGCACATTGTGTTTGCCAACGGGGGGGGGGCCTGCATCAAGAATGAGAACACACTCCCCTTTGCTCGTAAACGAGAACAGTTCTCACACATATACCCAATCATAGCTGGTTGACTAGTTCGTCGTCCTCAATTCGGGGTGCGTGCAGCATATCGTTCTTTGGGTGTATTCAGCAGCAGAGCTTTCCTCACAATCTTGAGGTGTATTCCACGGAGCTCTTCTGGGCATATTCAGCAAGGCTCTTCTCAGAATCTTCGGGTTGGTTAGAATCTTTGGGTGTATTCAGAATCAAGACGATACTCAGCGATGCGTAGCTCCAAATAACGACTGTTCTTGAAGAGTACGAAGACTACATTGCTCGATGCACCGAAAAACTGGTACGTATCAGCTGTGGCATAGCTTCGTTGGGCAGCCAGCTATGCACACGGGGTTGCCCCCTGACTCTGATGCGTTCTATAGTCTATACATCTAATCCTTGGAACAGGAGGTCCACACCCACACACACACACACACACACCTACCCGGTCATGGCCGCTTGCTACGGAACGGTTACAACCTGGACGAGAAGAAACTAAATTTAGGAACAAAGTACAACAAGCTATAACTTCAGGAGCTATTGTTGTTCGGTTGAGTGGTTGCCAACTGTGTAGCATTCAAGTGCATAGGACTGTCGAAATGTTGCAATACATCTTGCATGGCTTGGTTCACAGTGCCACGAATGGTCTGAATTTAGTGAAACAAATCAGTAACTGCATTAGCGACTTCAGTAATCTGCTGCGGGAGCTCTGAAAACTACTGTGCCAACTCTCGAACTTGAACTTGCAACGAGTCCGGTAGTGATTGCTGTATGCGTCTAGTGGCCACATCTTCCTCACGACGTTGATGAAAGTCTGCGCGCAAACTTTGAAGTTCAGGGTATACTGTATCTGGCGAGATAGAGGAAGCAAAGGATCCAATGCCGAGCCCATCGCATCCGAGCGCATGTCGACAAAGCTCAAGCTCTCAGTTCTGCGAAAGTAAGCCAAGCTGCAGGAGGGTACAGAACACCTACGTACACGTATGACAAGTGCCACCAGCACACTTCTGCACAGTGCAATTTCATGTTCCTCAACTGCTGATCCTGGTCATAAAAGACTTCAAACGGAGGTCGGGCGGCTTCTCATGCCGCTACCTGCTGCTGTAGTACATTGATTTCGTGATTGCAAAGTTCTATAAACGTTGCCAACATCTCGCGAAAATCGCCGCTGTCCACTAAGGACGAAACTGACGATTCAGAACCGGCGTCTTCGGACAGATGGCTCACACACGCACACACGCACGTACACAGATACACAGATACAGTTATGTATAACGCACACAAACAAATAAACAACCAACCAACCAACCAAACAAAAAAACAAACAAACACACACACACACGCTCACACTCACAGAGACGCAGAGAGACACACGCCCGTGCGCGCCCGCCCGTGCCCGCCCACAGGCAATCACAAATGCAAATGCGCCGACAAACATGCGCAGCTATATACTGATATGCACACACGGACATGCATCAACACATGCCGACAAATAAACAACCAAACAAACAGACAGACTGACTGAACAAATGACGTGAATGATGTGGTGCTGATGGCGACACGCCACGGATATGTCACAGCCGCATCGACAGACTTTTGTGATCTCACCGATCAAGGCCCCGACAGACATCTTCATTAAGTCTTCCCTGGACTCTTCGGGCTCCTTCCGAACATGCAGTAGCAGCTGTGATGCATTCTGCACATCCGAGTGCGCCAGCCTCTTGAACTCTGGCCTTGGTCGACACCTCTGGTGGCGGGCCGGAGACAACCTCGCTTTGGCTAGGCTTCTCCCAACCATTAGAGATCCTAAGCTGCGAAGACAAATAGTGCAAACGTTCTCTCCGACTGCGGTGTCAGGCATGCATGCATGTATGCCCGAATACAAAGTGTCCCGGAATGCACCCGTCCATCGCAGTCAATGAATACCGCCATGCTTATCCCTGAAATCCCTGACGACCTTCTTAAGTTTACTGCCTCATGCTGGCGAGGCATCAATGCCCTGGGCACATCGGATACAGCAAGTCCGGCTGAAGCTTGCCAAGGCTGCATTACGCTGCATTGCATCTCCATGACAATGAAGGTGGGCTTCCAGAGATCACATGTTCAGTGACATTCAGCTCGCAACTTTCCTGCTGACCCACGCACTTGCACCCACCCGGCTCCTCGACGCCTAATCGAACTGAGGGACACAAGCTTTGGGAGTTCCCACTCTCTCGAGGACCCGAAGCAGTGAGCCATGCAACTCGATCTACTACTTCCTTCTCGCAGCCACCGGCGAGTCAGTGAGTTCGGGCTGACATGAGGGAAGCAAATGTGCTCCGGAAAAGGTGCTGCCAGTAGAATTCGACTGTCCACGTTTAGACTTAATCCTCCGCAGGCTGGTACTTCTGGCTGGAAGCCATGTTGTCATTCTTGGAAAGGCTGATCATGCCTCAAAACTTGTCTCATTGGGCACGACGGGTCACAGGCGACTCCCCTGCTCACTACGAAAACGGGCATCAACACCACAAGTGCAGATGGTGATTCTAGAGCAGGAACCAGATCACGTACCCGCAGCTGGGTAAATCCACATCGGCGCAAGTGCCCGCACTTGCAGACGAGAAGCCCATCCACATCGCTTGCCCTGGCACAGATATGCTTGAATGAATCAATTCACGTGAAGTGTACAAAGGTATAAGGAGCAGCCGGAGCACCTCGGCTTTGCTGGCTGCGACTCGAGCTGCAATGGCATCCCCTTTCTCTTGACGCCATCGCCTGAGCTTCTAACGTGCAGCGTCCCCCGTTCACCTGCACTCTGGGTGGCCAGCTCGCGTGATCTGCTCCGGCCCCTCTCCTTTTCCACATCCTGATGAAGCTTCACGCACGCCGATCAAACCGAAGAGGGAACAGCAGTGCAGAGACATGTGCATTTCTTTCCTCCTGCTCCTTCTTGGGCAGCAAGGAAGGATCAACACACACTGTCCTGGCACTCAGAAGAAGCTTCAACACATGAAACCTTCTCATGTCATGCCGGCGGCCGACGCGGTGAAATCCTCTTGCCTGGTGCAATGCCAGGATTAAGGACTTCACCATGACACAACTTTGCTGCATGCCAGCGGAAGCACGTGGCAGACGCAGCAGCATCTGCCGGCTTTAGCCCAACAGCCGCCATCTCATTGGCCACAGCCTGCAACCATCATTGCAATCGAATAAGCCGAAGCAACACTACTCTCAATGCCTGCGCATTCGCTTCGACCTCTTGTTCATCACCATCCTCATCTTCGTCCTCCTCAAGCGCTTTCGGTATTCCTTGCAAGTCGAGCTTCGGTCCCTTTTGCAGTCGCCACCAACAGCAGCATCCATAAGCGACGTGCTTTTTGGGGCGACGTCCTCCACAACCTGAAAAGACATGCACAAACTGTTGGATCAAAAGTGCTGTATAGAACTTCAGCGAATGGTGCTTGTGCAGCCTGTTCATCCGTTGTTCATCAGTTCATATCCGTTCCGACCATCGGCCTCGACATTCTCTGGTTTCAGCTTCACGAAGCGGCCCTCCAGGCTCACCTCTGGACGCTAGATGGACAAGGCAGGTGCGCAATGCTGTGGGATGCCATGGGGTGCCGAAGCAAGCACCCATCAAACATGTTGCAGCTGTTGTTGCATCTGCTTGCATCACGTGTGTAAGACTCTGGTTTATGGCCAAGAGCTGTGAGTTATCCTGCCGAGTCGACGCTTCGTCTCTAGCTCCGCCTGAACCGTTGCACTGCCCCCATCGTGGTTTGGGATTGTGGTCGAGGGTCAGGCAGATTTTACGGCGGGCATCTGCAGGCTAAGGTATCGCTGATTTGGGTGACCGCGGCAGGATGCAAGTCTCGTCCTCAAGCTACGTGGGTGTTGCTTTCTGCCGTCAAGATTGTCTTTGGCTCTATCGTCTCGTCATTGTAGGCTCCGGCTAGCAGCTATGGTAGCTACTATGATGATTGTTCAAGAGCTTCTTGGGAAATTCGTGGAGTAATCAAAGCGATCCTTAGATATCCTGAGCATCCAAGAGTGCCAGGAACACATTATAGTGTGTCGATCTAGTCTTCCCAGAGGATTGAAGTGCAAAGCGCGATGGCCTGGTACTTTTGTTGATCATCGACATAGCCTCGACGAAGCTTGCACTGCACCGGGCACTGTTGGAATGCATCTTCAAAACACGCCACATCGTCATGCAAGGCTGCGTACGAACAATGGTGGCTCTTTTGCCATTGTTCTCTGGCTTGGACACCAAGCCTTTCAGGACGACAGCACCTTGGAGAGCAAGGCTGGCAGGTCCAAAAAATCGAAGCTCTCGGAGCCAGGCATCCCTCCCTCAAAAGGAATGACGGACCGGCGACTGGAGCCTGCATAGTTTCTGCCCGATTCCATCTACCCTTGAAGCCAGAAAATTGCGCTTTTCTGTACCCTTTCGGTCCTCCATGGCCGCAGGGCCCTGGGAGGTCTCGCCCGAGTCTTCCTTGAGGCTGGCTGCTTTGGCCAGCTCGTCTGCCTGCTTCCTGGCACCATGCAGCATGTCGGACTCAAGGCGGTTGGTTCATGTTGGCGGCTGCCTTATCGCTGCGGCTACTTCTGGCGCCAGCTTCCCAGGTGCAATAGCCACCTGCAACCACGACGGCGCTGGGCTCCATTGCAGGAGTGACCCCTTCAGCCTCGTTCAAAGCTTTCGCATTCGAAGGAGTCTTGAACGAAAGATGTTGTGGAACCTGCAGGCAAAAGCGTTTCGAACGACAACTACAAGCCAAAGCAACAAAGTCCAAACATGTCCAAACTGATTCCTCTTGGATCTTGCTGACCAGTCGGCTTCTTCTTTGTCTTCTCTGTGCGTGTCTTCTGCCGCCACTGAGATCCTCGCCTTTGGGAGAAGCTCCGAGACGGGCTTGGCTTTTCTGCACAGCGAGGCCACCACCTGCGCATGACCACCAGCTCGGCCCGGCCCGGCCCCGAAGGTTCCCGGTTGGCCGTATTTTGCACGGCCACACGGTTGCCAAACACTGCCCGGGTTGCAGCAGCTGCTGGTGCCAGTGCGCTGCGACTTCAGTGGTGAAGGGTGGGCCACCGGACAAGGGGAAACACTTCGTAATGCAGTGTCAAGCTTCTCGTCCTTGCAATTCTTTGCATCGATGAAAATGGTGACAAAGCAAACGAGCTGAAGTCTGGACTTCCGTGACATGCATTGACTGGCCTGGGCATCAACTCAATACCTGCTCGAGATTTCGGGGCTGTCTGCTTGCCCGACAAGGCCAAGGAACGGCTGCAGCTGTTGTTGTCTTGGGAAAGGGGCCTTGGCTGTTGACAATCAAAAAACGCGGCCTTCGGAAGGCAAGGAGCCGACATCGTCGTTTCAAGACCAGCAGTACTGTGGCATCTAGATGTGGGATTTGCACCACAACATCCTAGCCTTCCGCCCCATAAAGTAGCTCTTCTGCATGATGGATGCCAGCTTCATAGCATCCTGCAGCACTCAGGGATACCGGAACTATGTAGCTGCAAGTACTTGTGTCTGACCGTACTGCGACGCCATACACACTTGTGCCACCACGATTGCCTGCAGTGACAGCCACTGGCACTGGAGAAGGGTACCCACCTACGTTTGCCCGGGCTAGCGTTTTTCCCACCTCACAGAAATGTCGCCCGGCGAAGTCTCTCCGGAGACGTGTTTCGACCCACTTCACCCTGTCCTTGCAACCCTTAGATTGCAAGGGCTGCACACGGAAAGCAGCAGGAGAAGCAACGGAATGGTCCGTCCCTTCCCTGCTTTCTCAGCGTTTCCTGTTTGTTCGCGCTTGAACTCTGGTCGGCACAGGCAGGGCGAATGCCCGGACATTAAAGCATCTATGCGTATATACATAGCTACACCTATACACGTAAACACATATACATATATACTACATTTATACATATATACATACATACAAATATACATGTATCATAGATACATAGATGCATAGATACATACATACATACATGCATACATACATACATACATACATGCATGCATACATACATACATACATACATACGGACATGTATGTCTATACTATAATATAGCATGATCTAATTTGACATAAAATAGTACAATATTTCACCGTATAATTGAATTTAATCTCATGTATTAATTATAATATGGCATATCATGATACAACGGAATAGATCAGGCTAGAATAAAAGCCAAACGCCATTTCACAATAATATAATGCAACATACCAGAATGAATTTTATTGACATATACATGTATTAACGCATACATATATATATATACATATATATATATACATATACAGAAAGCGTCGCCTTGGTGGAAATACATGATATATATATATATATACAAAATAAGGACCATAAATAAAAAAAACATTATTTGTATATATATATACATATGTGAATATTACATAGCATATATGTTATGTATATATAACACTGTCAACATGTATGCATGATAAAGGTGTGTGGGTGTGTGGGTGTGTGTGTATATATATATATAGATATGTGTAAATCCCCAAACAGTACGGACGTAAAGATAGCACAGAGACATGCCATAATGAAAGGTCTGCTATGGTGTCCTGCCAATAGTTCAATTCCCCAAAGCATCTAAAGCCAGTAAACTACTCTTCACTCAGGCAGCTGTCGGGCCACTGCTGCAGGTTCAAGTCGCTTCACATTGGTCACTTCCATTCCAAAACCGGTTTAGCCACTTGGAAGCCAAATTATAGCATTTTCGGCGTGATTTTTGTGTTTCGACTCACACACTCGCTCAGGGGGCAGGCACGGCTTCCAGACAAGTTTCGGACTTACACAGAGCATCTCACTACTACATTTTCGGGTTTAGGGACGGCATTGAGCTCCAGATTTGTTGAAACCAGTACCAAATGCGTTTAGCAAACCTTGGAAAATGCATTTTTTTTGGTCGGGGGCTTCGGGGGCTCAAGGAAAGCCTCGCCGGTGGGGCCAGGGGTACCAGCAAAGCTGCAAGAGGTCTTTGAAACATACATTTTGAAGCCCTGGAAACCAAATTAAAGCATTTTCGGTGTCGTGGTGTAGGGACGGACGGCATTGAGCTCTCTAGATTTGTTGAAGCAAGGGCCAAATGCGTGTAGCAAGCCTTGGTTGTGCATTTGGGCTTGGTCGGAGGCTTCGGGAGCTCGATTTGGGTTCGGGGCCTGGGGCCAGGAACACCAGCAAGCCTGAAACAGCTCTAAATACATTTTCCAAGCCTGACCTTGAAAACTGCACGTTGGGGCCCTGGAAACCTAACTGCAACATTTGCAGGCCGATTTTCATATGGTTTCCAGGTCTCCAATTTTCAAGGCTGGGAAAACGCATTCAGAGTTGTTTCAGCTTTGCTGATGCCCTTGGCCCCAATCTCCGAACTCAAATCGAGCTCCCGAAGCCTCCGACCAAGCCCAAATGTATTCTGCAAGGCCTGCTAAACGCATTTGGCCGGGTTTCACCCAATCCGAAGCTTAATGCCGTCCTGCACCCGAAAATCGCACCGAAAATGCTGTCGTTTGGTTCCATGCTCCAAATGGCATTACGCATGTGAAGCTGTTGCAGCTTTGCAGATGCCCCTGGCCCCTCCTGACGGTCTAATTAAGCTCTCGAAACCGCCGACCAACCCGAATGCATTTTCCAAGGCCTGCTAAGCATTTTCGGTGCGAATTTCGTGGTGCAAGGACGGACTGCATTGAGCTCTCTAGATTTGTTGAAGC
>CAJNJA010031008.1:20355-30608 GCA_905231915.1 Symbiodinium necroappetens
CTGTCCTGCGCACCTTTACACCAGATCGTGGCTTGGCCTTCAGAGGGCTCTACCTGATGCTAACTTTGAAGCGGCACGCCACCCCAGGCTGAATTGTCATCAGCGCCTTCACAAACGGCTCTTTGATGTGTTCACCGACGTGCTTGCGAATCACCTCCTGTATGTCCATGAACCAAGACATAGGCGTTGAGGAAGTGTACCTACCCAGCATCAACACTTGAGCCTCAGGGCTGTACTATCTGTACTGACTACTGCTTGCTGACCAGGATGCTCCCAAAGGTTTCCAATTTCAACGCAAGGAAACTTCTTTGCACGATCCTGGCCAAATCGACGTATCGAGACTACACGAGATTGTCAAGTTGTCCAGAGAAAGCCCAGTTCACGTCAAGTTCCAAACCAGCAAAAAAGTCTCGAGATACAGCCAGACGAAGTGGTTTTGCGGTCCTGCCTTGACATTGAAACCCTCCTTCTGCCAAACTGCTGCCTGCAGCGGTGTGTCTGATTGGACTGCGCGAGTCTGTAAACCCAGATCTCCGAATTCTAGGTTGGAGTGGCTCAGAACACAACGCGTTCAGAGAAACCGAAACGAAAACACTGAACCCTCCAGGAATCCAAGATGAAAGGGGCACGACCTAGGGCCTAGGGCCAGGCCAGAACCTGGCACAAACCCCAGCCCAGGCAACCCGCCTCCTCGTTTGGCGATGATCCGCATCGCCACAGGGGGGGGGGGGGGGGGGGNNGGTCAACCTGCATCGCCACATGAGGGGGCGGGTTTAAAACATGCAGTCAATCTGGATCCAAAGGAGGGGGCTGGTTTACAGGAAAGGTAATCTACCTGGATCGCGAAATGACAGTGCGGGCCTATGATCAACCTGGATCGCCAAATGAGGGGCGGGTTTCAGACATGTGATCAACCCAGATCGCCTAGTGAGAGGTGCGGAAAAGCTATGTGTTGAATCTGGATCGTTTAAGATATGTGAAAAACCTGGATTGAGGGGTGTGTTTAAAACACGTGATCAAACAGGATCGACCAATTAGTTGACGGGTTTAAGAATTGTGATGAACCGGGACCGCAGAATGAGGGGACTGCTTAAGATAAGTAGTAAAACGGGATTTTCAAACGAGGGGGTCCGGGTGGGTTCAAGACATGTGATGAATCGGGATCGCCAAACGAGGAACGAACCGTAAGACATGTGATCAACCTGGATCGCCAAATGAGGGTGCATCACATTTGTTTTTGCCTGCCCCTGATTAAGCGATCCTGGTTGATCACATAAACACGCTCCCTCATATGGCGAGTCTGGTTCATCACATAACTTAAACCCGCCCTCTCCTTTCCCTCCTTTGACGATCCCGGTTCATTACATATCCTAAACCTGCCCCCTCATACGGCGGTCCACTCACATCTCTTAAACTCGGCTCCTGCTTTGGCGATCCACATTCATCACCTGCCTTTAACACGCCCTCTCATTATGCGATCGCCATTGATCATATATCTTAAGCCTTAAGCATGACCCCTCGTTTGATGATCCCTGTTGATCACATATCTTAAATTTAAACCCGCCCCATCATGTCTTAAACCCAGCCCCCCGTTGGCGATGCCGGTTGATCGAATTTCTGAAACCCGACCCCACTTCACTCCTTAATTTAAGCACCCCTTCTCAGGCGGTCCCGATTGATCACACTTCTTTTACTCGACCCCTCATTCAGCGATCCCGTTTCATCACATTCGTTAATCCCGCCCGCATTTGGCGATCTAAGTCGAACACATTTCTTAAAACTGCCCCTCGTTTGGCGATCCAGGTCGATCATATGTCTCAAGCCCGCCCCCTCATTTGGCGATCCCGTCTCCCCACTTATCTTAAGCACGCCCCCCGAGGCGATCCCGGTTGATCACATTTCTTGGACCCACCCCTTCATCTCGCGATCCCGATTCATCATACATCATAAACCAACACAAACACGACCCCTCATCAGGCGATCCAGGATGATCACATTTCTTAAACCCGCTCCCTCATTTTGCGATCCCGGTTGACCAAGTACCCTCAACCATTTGCACATACATTCAACCCAGCGCCAGCGCCAGCACCAACGCCCGCCAGCCTTCTCCCAAGCAGCGCCCGCGCCAATGCCCGCCAGACCTTCCCCCAAAATGCGCAGCGCACGTGCCACAGCGCCAGCGCCAGTGCGCGAAATTAGTCTACAGTATCCCCACAAAACCAGGGCGTATAGGTCCCATTGGCTCCTACAGCGCCGAGCAGCGCTACAGGTGCGTTCACGAGACAACATGCTCCACTGCTGATATCCCACCATTTGAATTTGCCGAGCGTTGCATTTTTTTGCCAACCCGCATATGCACGCAAGATGGGAAGATATTAAAATTTGATAGTGACTTCTGCTCATGTGTCTCTCCTCGTCCTGCCATTCTTCACATCCGACCACAGTTGGTCTGACCGGAGGTTTTGAGCGGAGCAACTCACTGAAACCTGCATGTCGGTCTACATCATCCAAAGCCTTGGGATCCTCGACACAAGAAATCGGC
Organism: Symbiodinium necroappetens; assembly: GCA_905231915.1. Lineage (NCBI taxonomy): Eukaryota > Dinophyceae > Suessiales > Symbiodiniaceae > Symbiodinium > Symbiodinium necroappetens. The sequence goes on from CAJNJA010031008.1 coordinate 22,898, forward strand.
CGAAACACCATGAAACATCATGCAAAGCACAGTTCATACAAGTAGTGAAGTCGTGCTTGCTGAATTACCCTTTGCCCTTTGACTCGTTGACGGTCTTGCGGGCACTTGTTGTCCCTGCCTCGCACCGTATCCGCCAGTTCCGATGCCCGAGCCTGAGAAGACATCTTCTTTGTTCAAGCGGTGCCGACACGGTGCACAGGACGGACAGTCCAAGACCAGGAGCGGCGCACTCGGACCCGTCCGTCCATGTCTCTGCAAGCCTGGTCATGTTCACAGGGGTTCGGTTCACTTGCGGCCACTGGCCATGTCAAAGGGGGGGCCTCGTAGACCGGATCCTCAAGCACAGTTTAGTTTGCAGAGACATACTCGTCGACAAGTGTAGGTGGAATGTCGAGGTGTTTGAAACAACTCGCAGGCGTGGCTGTATTCAGCACGGATTGTCCCCAGCATGCCCACTGCTTTCCCCAGTGCTGCTGTCAATGAACTCAGACCAATGTCAGAAAGTTGACCTGCAAGCTTGGTTCATCTTGCTTTGCCGTGGGCCCTCTCGCAGCAAGGGCAAATTTATTGTGCTCTCGCACGCTGGTCTTGGACACCTTCCCAACCCCTTTCAGCAATGTAGTTTTATTCGAGCGGAGTAATTCCTCCGCTAAGCAGGCCAATTCAACGAAAGCTGCACTTCGTGCAACTCCGCGTCCGCCGCATGATCCAGAGATAAGAACCGTGAAACTGTAGTCAAGGCAGGCGATGTTTTCTACGCCGATTTAACGGATCCATTCAAGCTATAAGCATGGCCCTATGCGTCTTTGTCGATGTCCTTGGTCCATCCATCTCTTTGTCGGAAGTGAGGACCCCTCAACTTGCGGAGAGGGGACTGGGACGAAAGCTAGGCAGAGCAACAGACCAGGCTTGCAAACGTAGAGGTTCAGCAAACAGCCGCTCGTCCTAAACCCTCGTTCTTGCAGTGTCTTCTAGGCCCATTGTCGACTCTAAATAATCTGCTGCTCTCCCGGACGAAAGACAAATCCTCGGAAATCATGCAAGTCTCGCGCAGCAACATGCGCACGCAGAGGCCCTACTTGGAGTCCTAACCCAAGCCAGCAAGCGATCGTGAGCATCATCAGAGCCGACATCGGAGCCGACAGGCAAGCATCAGGAGCATCCTTGGGGCTCGTTTCTCCCGTCTGGAGCGGTCTGAAACACCACTTTCAATCACCCCAAAAGGCCTCCCCACAGCCCTTGTTGCAACCTTCGGTTGATAAGAAACTCAGCTAGCCCCGGAGGCTAGCTTTCGTGACAAAAAGGCAAGTCAACTTGGCCTGAGTTCCGGACCCCTGCATCATGTGTGCCAGTAAATTTGCTAGTGTGGTAGACCACGAGCGCTTCCCCTTTGAAGTTCTGCGTCTCGAGGATGCCCTGACGTGAGTATACACATGTGGAATGTGGCCAATCAAACAAACCGTGAGAAAATAAGGGACGCAACGATCCCGGGCTCTGCCGGGAGCGGGAGTACACACAAAAAACGGACTCTTCAGAAGCTGGTGCCGTGCAGGAACTGTGCGGCAACTTCACCGGGAATTCCCGTTGCAGACAGCGGGGCAAAAGCGGTTGGGGCACAGCCGGCGTCTGTGGCTCACTTTGAGGCTGACCGTTGGTCGAGCAGTCGTTGCAAAAGGCAAGATAAGCACGCGAATGTTGCTGAAGTTCACTTCTCGGACTTTCGATGTAGCTCGCACTGAAGGCGTTCGGCCTCTCTGTGGGGTCCTTCCGTTTAGGTCTTTGCTCAACATGGGATGCCTCTTCCATGTATAACTCGATCTTCTTGATCTTTCCATACCTGCCGGCAGTGCACAAGAAGCAAGACCCATTCGACGCCCCCGTTTGGTACCTCGGGCCATCTCGGGCCCGTGCTGTCCAAACAGCTGCCCAAGAGCAAAGTGCAAGGCCTCGTCACCTGCGCAGACAGATCTGAGGTGCAGCAGCCAAACCGGACCCCTACACAACACGTCTACATTTCCCTCAGGCGTCGACCACCCTGGAAATTCTTCGGCAACTCATTGACAAATACAGCAGAAGAGGAAGTGTCACCTCCAGGTCCAGTCGTTCAGTAGAATCACATACTAATGCATGTCTTCAAATGGCTGTAGTAGCGGGACTCTGGGACACACTACACTTGGGGTTCGGGAGTTGTGCTGGCGTTAGTGATTTGTCCGCCCTCTGTCATGTTCCCGGTGCCAAACATGCAGCTCAGAAACTAACTTCTTCCCCAAACTGAACTCCCGATCGTCTCTTTCGCAAACTTGCCTATGGGTCTTCCAACGGCACTGGCATCAACAAGTATCCCACCACCTCGGTCAGACGTACACACAAGAATCTCATCAAGAGCACAACTGAGAAGCTCACCAGGATTGGAGGGGTCAACCAGAGCCATAGCCGGGCGGCCACAGTGGCTACAGCTTCATCGCAGGGATACAGTCAAGCAACAGCAAGCGTCCGCAACAGCGGCTTCCAGCATGACTAAGTTTCGACCGTCTTCCCTGGAATGTCGCTGCTAGCTGGTTGGAGTTTAGAGGCGCATTTTCAGGATGGAAAAAGACTTGCTTCGGCTTTGTGTTGGTGCTGAGCTTGTTGCATATCACATTTAGAACAACGTCTGTCTGGTGCATCTGCGCTGCTGCCTACCTTCCTACCGACTTTAACCCACCTAGCCATCTGTCTATTTGGGCAACCTTTCCCGTCTGATCGCTGTGGGGAGTGCAGCTGAGAAACCGGCTTTCGATGAAAGGTGAAACTGCTCAGCGGAATCGCTAGATGGATGGCCACAAGGCTCTGCGATCGGTGGATGCTCGAAACTGTCACTCTGGCATGCCTTCGTCCCACAGCTCGTTCGACAAGCAAGCAGTTGACTGAACAGCTTTGCCAAGGAGTCGCTCAAGCACGGCTGTCTCCTGAATGTGAAACACTAGTGCTTCAAAAGACTGTACAAATGGAACTGAAACTGCATCACAGCTTTTCGCACCTCTTGCATGCTCTTCAAAATGGAGCAAGCTAGGATGGTAGGCTCAGCGAATGCACAGCACTCGATTGACCTCACTTGCGGCGTGTGTCCACCAACACCTAAGGTTGACAAGAAGCATTGGTCCCCACAAACACACACACAGAGAGAAATGTTCTGAATTGTAGTCAGGAGCGCCATGTACTTGCTCTTCTCCAGCTGCGAGATGTGCGAGATGCTGAAACTTTGTGGGTTGAACTGCACCACCTGACAGGACTCGCACCAGGTTGCACGTGGTTCACAAGCCAGCTTGACGTGGACCTGGAGCGCTTCCTGTGCTGTGACAGTACAGCTCATGACACCCTGCTCTTTGCAGGCTGGATTCCTGTGTGAGTTACCTCATGGAGTGAGCAGGTGTGCAAGCCTTTCGCATTTTTCATGCCTGAGCTTTGTTTCAAGCACAGCGTGGACAGCGGAGAAGGATGGAGAAACTGCTTAGGAGTCATCCTTCTATGCATGGGCACTTCGGAGTGTCTCTTTGCATCCCTCACTGCTGCTTGCTTCAGCATGCTTCAGCTTGGCGACTTACGCAACTTCAAAGTTTCGGCATGCAAAAGGATCCTACGTCACCGGGTCGATCTTCATCGCAACTTGGAGGCTCGAGCCCGAGCTGCTTTCACCCCATTTAGAAAGTGTATACACAACCGGAAAAAGCGAACATGGCTTTCAAGGAACTTTAGCAACGACGATGCAACACTAAGTCGCTAGCTGTACCGTGAAGTTACGCGTTTGCTGCTGTACTTCATCGATCTTGTTGTTCAGCACATTGTTGGTTGACAACTGGCAGCTTCGCCGCACACCTGAAATTTCAATGACATAGTGTTTGAGGTATCGCTGTATTGACGATGGTCATGCTTGCATTTGCTCTGAATCTGGCTAAGAGTTCAATACGTCAAAAATCATGCACATTGCTTCACCGGGTCTGCTTGGACACTTGGAGCGGCCTTGATGCCAATGCTGCAGGATGTCACGCCCGCCGGGTTGGTAAGCACCTCGGCGCTTGTACGATTTGTGCGAATTTGCTGGGACTGTGACAGTGCATGCTTTTTGGGCTTTCATAAGGCACGGGTGCTAAACTGGAAAGCGAGCGTCTTCCCGCAAAGCAAATTTCCCTCGTGCCTCACGAGCCCAATGCAGCGCCGTGAAAGAAGGCAACCAATGCCAAGTCAGTGCGTTTCGCTTCAGGATGTCGATGCAAAAGAATGCATCACACGCCCTCCCGGCGTAGCTGCTGTCGTCGAAACAAGCTGCTAGTAGCTACACAACGGGATGCCCAGCAGAGCCTTGGCGCAAACAAACCCTGAGTTCAGCGTTGTTGTAGGCCTAGATTGCAACGGTCTTGTCAGCATTTTCCGCCTGCCTGCCATTCGATGGTTTGGTGTGTAAAATCTTTCAGTGCTCTCCGTGATCACGCGATACAAGTATCAGGCCTGTGCTAGCAGTGTTTCCAAAACAACAGTCAGTGTGTGTCAGTCAGTCAATGTGTGTGTGTGTGAATTTCCTCAGCACATGGGAAAAAAAGAACCACTCCTACGTTGGTCTGCTTTTTCGCACTGCAGGGGGATGCAGTGCATCATTGGGAATGCATCCAACGAAGGTACCAATGATGTGGGAAGCCAGAGTTGGCCACTCCGGTGTACCTGCACGTGATGCTGAACGTAAAAAAACATCTAGCCTTGTCGCTGTACATTGACAATTGATTATCCTCGCTGTTGTTTGTTGAACAGTTTCCACCAGCCGCGGCTTGTGTCAACCTTTTTCTCTGCTTGCCGGTTGCTCTTGCCGCAATCCCACAAGTGTGGAACATAGGGTCCCGGAAACCCGTAAACAGTGGCTTTCCGTCATGGCACCGTGGTGGCCCTGCGGGGTAGATGGCCAGGAATCCAATATTGGGTTGATTCTTTGGGCTGATGGATTGATGCTCCCGGGCACCTACTTTATACTGGCTGTCCGGAACTAATACGGGCAACGGCATGTGCGGATGGCGTCATGTGCATCTGACAGTCTGACATGGGGGATGTGCAGTGGGCCTTTCTCTTAGCGGCCTCCTGCGCCCGCGCAGCGAGGCGGGAGGTTAGCGATGTGACCATCTCCGGCATCGTGCACTAGCTAGCACTTCCAATCCCGCCACCACCCCTAAGCACCTCCTAAGGTGGGAACTTCAAATTTTCCCCTTACTAAGAGTGGGGACCTGTCAGCACAATGGCCACGGATATAGCAGTTGTGCATGATCCTACCATGTGCTTCCCCAATAGCTCGAGTTCCTCGAGGTTAGCGGAAACATCCGCGATGTGTTCCTAGCAAGCACCTTCGACGTTTAATCACCATACACGGTCGTACCTCGTCCCTCGNNCCTCGGCACGAGTGCGTACACTAGCTAGCACTTCCAATCCCGCCACCAGGCACCTCCTAGGGTTCGTAGCAGCTAAGCTGAGGCTTTAGCTTTCGACCCTAGCGTTCGCGGACCGCTCACTTTCTTTTTAGCGTTGTGGCGATGGTCCCGGTCGCCCGGAGAAAATCTCTAGTCTCTGGCTAGCTGATCTCCTTGCGAAGCCGAAGGGCTACCAGGGACCTAGCTTTCCAGGTCTCTTCGAGAACCTCATAGCTACAGGATGCTTGGTCCTCTTGGCCACACCCAGCTCCTCAAAGTAGTTGGTCGCATGGCTCAAGAGCCGACCTAGCACCCGGCACTCTAGCGCTTCCCCGTCTAGCTCAATTCGGAAGGCCAGGTCGAAGCTAGCAAAATTCTCGTTTGTGGGGTCGCTTCCACATAGGGTACTCGGTCTCCATGCCTAGCCACTCCACGGTTTTGCAGATGATTTTCATGAGTCACATTGGCAGACTACTGCGAATGTGAGCATGTCTTTTGTGGCCCCCGAAAGGTATTCCACAATGGACTGATGCAATTCACTGACGAATTGCTGGATCTGCTGCAACCCTAGCTCTTGAAGATGACAGGGGAGAGTGAAATAGGCTCACAAAAGAGCCCCCAAAGGGAGAACCAAGATCTTCGACAGATCCACCCCCCACAAAGACTGCACAATCAGGGCGCCGATGGCAAGCTCAACAAGTGATTTATCAGGAGCAACAGCTAGCTCCTGAAAACAAGTCATATCCATCATGATGAAGCTGCTCGAAAACTCGATCGACTCTTGCAAGAGGCCCAGGCTGAACAGAGGAAGCAGTTCCTTTAATTGCTCCTGATATTCCGATGGCCGGCCCTCCTTTTGTAGCTTCTGTAGCAGCCTTTCCCGTGACTGAAGTTGTACCGGCACCAGAAGTTGAACTGCCAGCTCCACCAGTCTCTCATCATGCTGACGAAACAGATGACTGTGCGGAGAGTGTTATGTTAGCAGCACCAGCTTGATCTAAATTCAAACTAGTGCATGATTCATCTGTAAGCTTTGTTTCGACAGCAGACAAGATTGCAAATTCACCGACCACACATGTGAATCGGACCTGTATCTTCAGTGGTCGACAGATTCAGCACATGCTCGCTATTTTCCGAATGCTTTCTGAATGCTTTCAAGCATATTGGGTACTGTGAGATCAGTGCTGGAGGCCATGGCACGAAAAGTCCGGCGCAAGAGCCAATCCACCACATCTGTATAAACAAGTACGTCAATTTCCGGCTTCTTCGTCTTCCATCCAGTTCATCGTCAAGTTCTTCTTCTAGTTCCAACTCTTCCCGTCGTCCAGATTTCAACAGCAAGTCCACCAAGACGAATCGAACCACTCCGTTGCCAGTGACTGTCAAGTTTATTTTCAATGATAAAGCGCTAGTAGTTATCCAAGGACCAGAACTTGACCCCAGACATGGGTCCATTTTGTACAGCACTCAGGCCAAAGCCATTCATCGCTTCAATAAGATGAAACAAGAAATACGTAGTTTCTAATTGGTCCAAAGTGCAACATTATTGTTGCAACGAAACTACGTGTCTCATTTACTTGGATGTCAAACGAACCAGCAGAGCCAAGCTCATGATCAGTTTCGTCAGAGCTCTGCCCTCATCAGGTAGATGCAACAAAAAGAAATTTAGTCAGACTGTGGATCGTGTTTTGTCGCAGTTCTGAAGACAGTGTTGACGTGCTTTTTTGTTTCTCGAAGTGCCCGATGTGTGTGCATAGTGTTGTGGTGGTCAAGACCGTTTACTCCAGCAAATCGCAGCCATGAAAAGAACTGCAGCATCACCAGGCAATATCCTCCGATGCTCCGTGTATGTGGCCAGTGATCGCCTCGTACCTTCAACAATTGATACAGCTGACTGCTGAACACATACTGTATCGTGTGGGTGTGGTTGTTCCCCCGCCATCCATTCGTCTTCGACAAGGTTTCGAGATTTCTTCAATTCTCCAATGTATAACACCGCATTACTGTCGCTAGGACATTGGAGCCAGTTTTCTTCGTACGAGTTACACTGGATGCAAGAGATTAAAGTAGTCAGAATGCGTTGTCTTAGCTTGATCTTTCCTTCCTCAAGTGAAAAGTTTTAATCAAGCTCAGCAGTGTTCTCACACACCCTGTTACCAAGGGACAAGGCATTGAAGACTCTTGCTTGAGTTGTTATTCTTAGTAGGGGGCGTGTGGCGTGTGGGGTGGGTGGGGTGGGGTGGGGTGGGTGGGGTGGGGTGGGGGGGGGGGTGGGGTGGGGTGGG
>CAJNJA010031019.1:0-12251 GCA_905231915.1 Symbiodinium necroappetens
TAAACCCTAAACCCGTAAAGGAACCCCTGCAGCGCATTCCTTTCAAGCCGAGATAGCCAATGGGCGAACTTTAAGCTTGTTTTGGCTTTTTGTTGTAGTTCGTCTATCTTTCAAAGTTTGAACTCTTTTGGGTCCGGTTTTCGAAGAAGAGAGTAAGCAGGCACCAGTCCGTCTTCAAGGAGCGGCAAGCTCTGATGGAGAGGAGCAACCTGCAATGTTATGCCGAGGGTTGAGGGCGTAGGAATAAGTAGTAATGGTATTCCTTAGGGCTTGCGGTTTCGGTTTACATCTCTACCAGAATAAATCTACCCCTAGACCTTATATTATGCTGTCGGGTCCAGATTCCCCTAGAGTTATTTCAGAAGCATGGTTCATGATTGCAATGTGGCAATATGGGTTTCGGGTTTTTTTTATACTGTATTTTTTGTAAGATGCAGATGGTCCGGATGCATCATGGGTTTAGGGCCTTGTTTACGTTCGCTGGTGGGCCTTCACAGGCCTTTGAGGTTTGAGGTTTGGATGAGTATGAAAGTATCCCCTGTGGGTAGTTCTCTAGATTAGGTCCAATACTATACGCCCCTAAAATAGTACAAAACCCGTATAGGAGGACCCTAAAAGGGACCCTAATTTAGAGACATGATGCGTTTAAGAACCCGAAATCGTCAAATCCCCAAGCTCTGATGCTGCTGCAGCAAAATGAACAAGACTCTCATGCATGTACGTGTATGTATGTGTGTATATGTATGTATACATCCGTTTCAGCTATTTATCTGTACTGCAAGTTTAAATTGCATAATGTACATATGCCGCAACAGCACGAAGAGCAATAAACCCTAGAACATAGAGCAAGGTCTTGTAAGAAGAGCAGCAACATGCACGACAAGGCTACTTAGGAGAAAAGCCCGATAAGTGTCCTTAAACAACACCCCTACAAACACCATAAAAACCCTCGAGATGGATTTGAAAATATTTGGAACCAAACAGAATGCAGAAAATATGAACCAAGCCAGAGGATGAGTCCACAGTTGCGCGCCGAAGCGTGCATCGCAATCAACGGCGTTTGGCTCCAAAAGGCGTGAAACTCGGAGATGTTTTGGGTGTCGCAATTTAGGAGTTCTGGTTGTTGTAACCGTGGTGTCCGCACAGGTTTGCGGGGGCTTGGTGCAGTTGTTTATGTTCAATGGGTCCGTTGAGCTTGGAGCGGATCTTGGAAACGCTTTGTAAGGTTGTAAGGGCTTTACTCGCGGATCGTAGTTTTCTCTAAGCCCAAGACCCTATACCCTAGATCCCAGACACTAAGCTCTAACCTCAAACCCTATTCCCGAAACCCCAAACCTTGAAACCGAACCTCGAACCCATACCCCAAGCCCCCTAAAAAAACTCAAGCTTAAGCCCTATATATAACCGGAACTCCAAATCCTAAACCTTAACTTTAAACCTTTTGCCCACCGTGAAGCCCAAAGCTCTAGACTGCAGAGTCTCTCACGTCTCTGCATGTCCGCTGAAAAGTCCTAAGCCTGGATAGGGTTTAGGGGTTAAAGGTTTAGGGTTTAAGGCTTTAGGGTTTAGGGTTTAAGGCTTAGGGCTCTAGGGTTTAGGGTTTAAGGCTTAGGGCTTTAGGGTTTAGGGTTTGAGGCTTAGGGCTTTAGGGTTTTGGGTTTAAGGCTTAGGGGGTTTAAGGCTTAGGGCTTTAGGGTTTAGGTTTTAAGGCTGAGGGTTTTAGGGTTTAGGGTTCAGCCCCAACTTTTGCACCTCTACACCCTGTACCCTTGAAACCCAAGGCCTAAGAGGTTCCTTTCTTCAAGCAGTTCATCAATCCGCTAGAAGGAACCCGTGTAGGTCCCTTGAGGGAGCCCTGAAAAACTCTTTTGATGTACCGTTTGATATCGGAAGCTCGTATTCGGAGCATGGCCTTCTTTCTATGCCCAGGACTGAGAAAGTCCTTGAGCTGTACACCGATGCCTCCCACAGCCCGGGTGGGGATCGATCTATGCAGTCGGTGTTTGTCCTGTGGCGTAGGGTGCCTATTGCATGGGAGGCTTCTCGGCAGCCCTTCACAACCTTGAGTTCTGCGGAATCGGAGCTGGTGTGTATGGTACATGGGATCCAGCTCGCAGAAGCCATTCAACCGCTGCTGGACGAATTAATTGAGGATGACTCGGTGATTGCGTTGCTGGCGGACAATGAGGCTGCTATAAGATCCTTCGAGTCCACAGGCTCTGGATGGAGGAACCAGCACTTGATGATGCGAGCAGTTGCAGGGCGTGCACGCGTCGAAGCTGGGATGTTGAAGGTTTCGCACCTTCCTGGAGACTTTCAGGTCGCAGACCTGGGAACTAAGCCATCAGCGCGGGCTCGCATCTTTCAGCTTTTAGTTGATTAATATAAGAGGGTTTACGGTTCTTACTGAGTCGGCACCCAAAAAACACTAAGGACTAAACCCTAAAAACCCTAAGGACCCCACACCCTACACATACTAAACCCTAAACCCTAAAAGCACTAAGGACCCTAAACCCCAAAAGCACTAAACCCTAAACCATCCTGCACCCTTCACCAAAGTTCCGGGAGGTTCCTTTCTTCAAGACCCCAAACCCTAAACCCTTGTGGATCCCTGAAAGGTTCCTTTCTCCAAGCAGTTCATCAATCCGCTAGCAGGAACCCTTCATCAGGAACCCTTATAGATCCTTTAAAGGTTCCTTTCTTCAAGCAGTTGATTAATCCGCTAGAAAGAACCCTTCATAAGGAACCCTTATAGATCCTTTAAAGGCTCCTTTCCCTTAGTAAGGAACCCTTATAGATCCTTTAAAGGTTCCTTTCTTCAAGCAGTTCATCAGCCATATCAAGCGCTTGGAGCAGCAAGATCGCTACACGGGGCCCGAGGCGACCCACCACTCGGCATGTCTTTTTTGGCGTGGCTTTGGGTTTAATGCTTTATGGGTTTGGGGGTTAGGGCCTTACGGGTTTAGGGGTTTGGGGTCAGGGTCTTAGGGTTGTGTTTGTGTTTGTGCGTGTGTTGTTTCTGCGTTGTGGAGTCGTCTGTGTTTCTGAGGGGTGTAAGGGAGTAAGGGTTGGGATGGGGCTGATGATCTTAGGTTCAAGGCATCAGGAGTTCTCTAAGGGATCCTCCGCGCTCCAAGAGGGTATTTGCACAAACGCCCTTTAAGGTGCCGGTATCAGGGCTTGGGAAGTCACCGTTTAGGTCAGCAGTACTACAGTGAGACTCCTGCTCTTCCATCTCGCCCCCTGCAACCACGACTATTTCTGCCACTACTACTGTTGCTGCTGCTGCTGCTACTACTACTACTACTACTACTACTACTACTACTATTACTACTACTACTGTCACACCACCACAACCGCCACTATCACCACCATCACCACTCTCACTGGCACGGCCCTGCCCTCGAAAAGGCCCTATACCCCAAACCCTAAGCCCTTGTGCAGGAAGCGTGCGTGGCGGACATCTCCAAGAAACTCCAACTTCAGGCCTTTGCACAGGAGGAGTCTTTCGACAACATGCAGGCCGATGATTACTCCTCCTTATGGTTCCTAAATTCTAAACCCCTAAGCCCCTAAGCCCCTACACCCCGCAACCCTAAGCCCCTAAACCCTAAACTTTCCAAGCCCTGTTCCCAGCAGTAAGGCCCCCACACGAAGTTCAAGCTGTTTTTCTCTAGGCTCTTGGGTTTCGTCTTCAGAAGAAGCTCAGGATCCGACTGTTGATTCAGCCCTCTGAACCCAGAAGCCTACATGGACCAGGCTAAGAGCATCTGGCCTTTGTGTTCAACTTTAGCACTTACGGTACAGCGTGTAGGGTTTAGGGGTTTAGGGTTTAAGATTTGAATGTTGGTGGAGTTTCGTACAGGAGCCCCGATGACAAAGTCTACCATTCTCATGATGCAGTCGCACTTAACTTTCATCTAATTTCCACAATGTCCAGAGATGTTAGAAGCACTTTGAGATGGGGATGTTATTTGGACTACGGGTCTAGTAACTACCTATACTATATTGGGGGTTCCTTATTATAAGTATAGTATACTATACCCCAAAACCTTATTGTAAGAAACCAGACGCTTATATTTTCCCTTGTAGAACCTTGACATACCGCAAAACCCTCTTCTGGTGATTAAGGCCCCTACGTTAGCTGAACCCTTGGAAGCCAAGGCCCTGGACTCTTTCGGAACCTTTTCAGAGGGTTTAGGGTTTAGGGTTTAGTAGGTTTAGGGTTTCGGGCTTGGGGTTTAGGGTTCTGGGTTTAGGGTTCAGGGTTTAGTAGGTTTAGGGTTTAGGGCTCAGGGATCAGGGTTGCCCTCAAAAGAGCCCTTGATTAGAGGAACCCCAGTAGGATCCCTTAAGAACAGGAGCCCGAGGGGCCGACCCCTCAAGCCCTTTACGTTCGGGGCTTTGGACCCTAAACCCCTGAACCCCTAAACCCCTAAACCCTAAACCCCTAAACCCTAAACCCCTTTGGGGTTTAGGGTTTAGGGTTTAGGGTTTAGGCTTTGATTTCAAGGCTTCTTCACTTTCCAGCTCTCACGCCCCTGGGCTTCCAGTGTGCTGAGCTCTGGGTTTATACTCTCCTAGGTAGTAAGTACGAGGGAGACCCCTTAAAGGGGACCCTTCTGAACCCACTTATGGCTCTCTTAAACGGGACCTTATTGAGAGGATCTATATCTCCAAGGGTCCACCCAATCCTAACTCGTATACCCACGGAAGATGCTCCAATGCCTATAATAAAAAAACGGTGTGGAGCCTTTGGGACAAACCCTACGGCGACAAGAGGCGCGATCGCCGTCGCCAGTTTCGCAAGGGGCGCACACAACACTGTGGCCGCCAACTGCAGCTGACTGCTGGCTCATGTTGGTCCGTCTGAGGCCGAGAGGGCGGCCGCGGCCCGCGGGGCGGGGCCTGGGCAGGGGGCGGCCGACAGGGCGGGGGCGTTTGGTTATTGGCCGGCCAAGGCTAACCCTCCGCCGTCCCTGGCTTGCGTAAAACTGGCGGAGCGAATGAATGCCCTGAAGCCAGCTTCTCTGTGAAGATCATGATCATGAGGTGGGCCCTGCCAGAGAGGAACTAAGTAAGCCTCTGTGCAAGTTCCTCAACATTCCGGCTCCCCAGGATGGTGGCGAATGTGTCCTATTTCCAGGCATCTTTCAAGTTCGACTCCTTCGCCTCAGGGAGAGAACACCTTGGATGGACCCGCAAGCTGGATTTAGACCAGAATGCGCAAGCATGCATCTTCCCTAGACCGAGCCCACGAAATTAAGATTGGCTCAAGATAACCTCCCATGTGCCTTGCATGCAGGTCCTCTTCATCCTCTCACGGGGCATGCTGGCCGTGCTCCTTGCCGACACTTGACGTAGGGTGCATGTCCTGTAGGGCGCATGTCCTCAGCCTCGCAGCAGGAGACCCAAGTACTACAATACAGTTGTTTCATAATACCAGTGTGACATAATCCACGATGCTATAGTTAACCCCTAGACACACTAAACCCTGAACCCTAAACCCCCCTTAAACCTAAGGTTCTGCCACAAGAGCCACATCTTTACGGACAATCACAGCCGGAAGTATGGCTTCAAAGCACCTGGAGCCTCGGCAAAACAGTGGAGGCTCAGGTCTTAGGGCTTCAGTGCTTTAGGGTTTTTGGTGTTTTCGTGTGTTCGGAGCTTTCCGGCATGCCATGGCTTGGAATGCGAATTGACACGTCTAATGCCGTTTAAGGGGGTTAGGTTTAGGGTTTAGGGGTTAGGGTTTTTCGCACAGGGTCTATGGTGACGGGGCAAGGGATGATACAACATTAGCAGGAGCAGGTTGGAAATGTGGCCGCCCCAAGCCCTAAGCACTACCTTTTGCGCCAAAGACTTACCTTTTCAGGGTTCATATAACCCCCAAAAAGGCAAAGCTTTTGTTGGGCTGCTTTGCCTGCGGAACACTTGATCTCGAAACCAGGGGCATGTCCGGTCGAGCGGTTTCAGCGATATCTCTTGAATCATATCAAGGGTTCCCTCTATACACAAAGGTATACTGCTTAAATATTTGTTTTGGACGTCAGGGATTGTTATACAGTTCCCAATTTTTGGGCTGGAGAGTTAACCAAAATCCTAAGCTCGTATAAACCCTAAACCCCGAAGCCTTGTTCCACCGGGTTGGGCGCATTGCGGGGTTCAGTTTTCAGAAAGTTTTCGACATGGCCCCTAAACCCTAAACCATAAGGCCCTAAACCCTAAACGTCAATGAGGCTTTGGGTTCAGGAGTTTAGGAGCCTCATCCTCGAAACCTCAAAAGACCCAAGGGGTCCAAGTCACAATATAGTATATAGGGTTTAGGGTTTAGGGATATTTCTGGGAGCCCATATATCTACTTACATCTACTAGGTCGCTATTATATGGGTACTTGGACTAAACTCCTAAAGCTCTTAAACCCTAAACCTCTAAACCTGAAAAGACCCACGCAATCCCCTCGAAAGATAGACACGCCTTGGGAAACGAGAAGCCTCCGGAGACCCCAACCCTTTAGGGTTTAGGGTTCAGGATTCAGGGTTTAGGGTCTAGGGTTCAGGGTTTAGGGTTTAGGGTTCAGGGTTTAGGGTTTAGGGTTCAGGGTTTAGGGTTTAGGGTTTATACCTAGAGAGCCCAATACCCCCTAATTAAGGCATATTCCTTAAATCATAATGTTAAGGCCCCTATGATTTGAGGAATATTCCTTGTTTAAGGGGTATTGGGCTCTCTGGGTAATACCCTACGGTTGATGATACAAACCCTGCAATACCCACTATCAGGAATATACCATTTCAAGTCCCATAGTCGAGGGTCCTTAGGGTAATGCAGGATTTATGTCATCAACAGTTTTTCGTGCCCTGCACCCTAAACGCTAAACTCCATTATCGTACCCTAAACCCAAAACCCTAGACCCTGTTATGCTACCCAACAAGGAAGCCTGACACCCTCAACCCTAAACAAAAAAGGAAGCCTAATGACTGCCAAAGCCCTAGTATTGTACCCCAAAAACCCAAACCCTGTTTTCGTACCCGAAAAGGGGAAGCCTAGCACCCTAAACCTTAAACTCTACACTAAAAGGCAGCCTAAAAGAGTACCCTACAAGGAGAAGTCTGGGGAGAAGATTTCGTGTTGTCGGACGTGTCCTTGATCCGCACGCAGAGACTTGGCAGAGTTTCGTCTTGCGGCTTTAGGGTTTAGGATTTAGGGGTTTAGGGGGCTAGGGGTTTAGGATTTATGGGTTTTAGTGTTTAGGGCTTAGGGCTTTAGTGGTCTTGGTCTTTAGGAGTTTAGGGGTTTAGGGTGTTAGGGTTTGGGAGGTTTAGGCTGCTCTAAACTTTACAACTCCGAAACCGAGTTTGACTACGGTTTAGGGTTTAAGGTTTAGGGTTTAGGGCATTTTGAAATTTCTGGCGTCCTGCGGGAAAGGAGGCGTTTAGCACAGTCAGCCGCCGAGGACGGGCTACGCCCTGACCTACTGCGAAGTCCTGTCGCTCACGCACAACGACTTCATGCAGGCCGGTTCTTTGGGTCCAGGTAAGGGTTCAGGAATTAGGGTTTAGGGTTCAACCCTAAACCCTAAACCCTAAACCCTAAACCTGGCCTGTGGGATTCAGGGTCCGCATATGTACATGTAAGACGCCCCCACAGAAGCATGATTGATGTTCATATCTGGCAGTATAGTGTTGTAGAGAGTTCGTAGTTACAATGCGTGTTCCTGAGTCTTAACAACTTGAATCCTAAACCCGAAAGCCAGACCCATCCAAACCCTAAGTCCGAAACCCATGGTATTGTGGTCTGTGGAGCACTTGTTTGGCTTATTGTTCTTGAGAGCTTGATGGGGGGGTTTATTCTACAATATGTTCTAGGATTGTTCTGTATATACATATGTATATATATATATATTTATAGGAAATGTACGTATGTGGGGAAGTAGGTATGTTGTTTATGTATGTTTTTGGTGCTGGTATATAAGATCTGACACATGCGGGGCCGTAGCTCAGGAGGCTTCATCCTACACCCTAAACCCTACGATTGACATAGTTGATTGGGGGTGTGACCTGCTTGCAGGAATCTGCGGAGCATGCAAGGTAGGGGTCTCCATTCTAAAGCGGGGCTGGGTGGTATAAGCTAGTGGGTTTAGGGTTAGGGCTTTACGCTTTAGGGTTTTGGGGTTTAGGGTTTAGGGTGGCATGACAGAGTGTTGGTGTTTTGTTGCTCCAAAGACTAAAGACGTTAAGGCGACAGCCCTAACGACCTTAAAACCTGTAGATAAAAGACCCAAGTACGTTCCGTAATCACAAGGCTTGGGAGTCCCTGGCGACTCTTGCCCTTCGAAGGATTTCAGTCAGACTCAGAGAGAGGCTCCCACCCCACGAAAAGCAGCAGGCATGGCTGAAACACCCTTCTGGATTTGAAACTCGAGGTTTGAGTGTAAACCAAGGGCTAATCCAAGGTTTAGGGCCTAGAGCGAAAGGTTTAGGGTTCAGGGCAAGTTACTATGCAAAACACACCACCATTATCCATTAACTCCCGACGTTGACTGCCGATTCCGGCTAGTGGGGTCCAAGACAAGTACTTAGAGGCCCAGGGGACTTAGTAAGTAGGTTATAAGTAGAGTTATAAGTACCCTAAATGGAGTTACCCTAATTATAACCCTACTTCTAACCGACTTACTAAGTCCCCTGGGCCTCCAAGTAGAAACCCATCAACCCGGCTCGCATTTTCCTGGGCTCCTGTGGTGGTCTCTGCAGTCTGCGTAGAATAGCAGAAGACCCCAAGACCCAAATCCCTGAACATCTAAATCCTACACAAATGGGGCTAGGTCAGCCGTGGGTTCTAGTTTGGGTGTAGGGGTTTAGGTTCTAGTTAGGATTCATTGATTGGGTCTCTCAGGGTTTTGTGAACGTGTTTTGCTGGCTCTTTCAGGTTCTCCAGCGGCGCCGACAGTCTTGTCCAGAACTCTGGGACATCGTCCGGCGCTACACTATTTGGCAGCTGGCCGATCTTTTCATTTATCCTTAGGGTTTAGGGTTTAGGGTTTGTCCTGGACCTTCAACCCTACCTGGCGATCCCTTAACCTTCTGTTTTAAGGGGGTGACAGTCCCTGGTGTTGGCTTGTTTTCCGCATACCAGTCAAGTCGGATACATATTCCGGGCTTCAGAAAACAAGAGACCCAGGAAAGACCGGAAATTTCGGTTTAGGGTTTAGGGTTATCTCTATCTAGAAATCCTTGGCATATTCAGCACTTTAGAGCTTCACTTTAGCATACCGGAGCCTTGGCTTTTTTGAATTTTGTAGGGTCCCTATACATTCCATAGTAAGGTCTCGGGTGTAGGGTTTAGAGGTGTTTAGAATAAGAGCCCTATACATTCCATAGTAGGGTTTAGTTTAGGGTTTAGGGGTGTTTAGAATAAGAGGTAGGGTTTGGTGGGTTCAGGCAAGGCTTAGGGCTCGAGGTTTCTGGCGGAAAAGAGAGGCATCCCACAAGGTGCCGGTGCGCCGATCCTCCTCTACAGAATCGGAAGCAGAAGCAGCTTCTTCAAGCGAGAGCGGGTCGAGCTCCTCCCCGCAGCAAGAGAAAAGCCAAGAGGAGGAAACCCTAAACCCTAAACCCCTAAACCCTAAACCCTAAACCCTGAAACCCTAAACCCTAAACCCCTAAACCCTAAACCCTAAACAGGAAGAGGACCGCACCGGCCAAGCCCAGCCCTTCCATTGGCTGCCGAGCTTCCTTTTACAGGGCTTCCCGGTATGAACGGTTTAGGGTTTAGGGTTTAGGACTTACCTCGACATGAATACCAGGACCCCCGTGGAACGCACATCAAGCAGAGGTTCAGCTACTACGCCAGTGTGGCACGTTCACGTTTTAGTTGCCTAACCTTACTAAACTTTACTTATACTACGAATGAATCCAAGGCCCTATTTATTCTATTTATCAAGGCCCCTACATTAGGAAGAGGATTCTTTGTGCGCCTTTGCTACGGTTGATGATATAAATCCTGCATTACCCATAATAAGGAATATACCATAGTTCCCATAGCTTAGGGTCCTTAAGGTAACGCAGGATTTATATCAGCAACCATAGTGCTTGAACCCTAAAACGTACAGTTTCGTTTACAGGAGGTTCTATCCGGTGCAGTATAGGCACCTCAATAATTTCCAATACGAGGAGGGTCGGGGGACTTAGTAAGCAGTTGTTTGAAAGAGTTACAAGAACCGTAGCCCCAATTAGGGTGATTTTCAGGGTGCTTGAGAACTCCACAAAGCAACTACTTACTAAGTCCCCCGACCCTCCTAGTATGATTCCTTTGGATTTCTGCTGATAAGTTGTACACGGTTTAGGGTTTAGGGTATACTACAATAATTTCTCCAAAGCCTTGTTCTGATCATCACGGCCCTTAACCCTAAACCCTAAACCCCTAAACCCCTAAACCCTAAACCCCCAAACCCCTAAACCTAAACTCTAAACCACTAAACCCCTAAACACCCTAAACCACTAAACCCCTAAACCCCTAAACCCCCTAAACTTGTATGATTCGGGCCATGGCTCCCTAGATCTCCCTATGGGCCTCATTATGGGAAGCTCTCTAAATCAGGGTCCCTTTTTGCGTCGCCCATGTGGTACGACACCCTTTTTAGGGATTTAGGGGTTTAGGATTTAGGGGTCTAGGGATTTAGGATGAATAATGACACCCTTTTTAGGGATTTAGGGGTTTAGGATTTAGGGGTCTAGGGGTTTAGGATTAATAATGGACCCTAAAAAGGGACTCTACTGTAGAGAACTACCCTCAGACGGCATTACGAACGGGCATGGCGTCGGAAGAAGCTTGCAACCTTTTGGGGCATGTTATTTTTTTCTGGTGGACTTCGTAAATGGGCTCTGCAAGTGGGGTTTTGAATACAACTTTTAGGTCAGGTTCTATTACAGAGAGAGTCATAACATACTGACTTCAAGTTGATGATAATTGTTAATTTCCCTTGCTGTTTAGCGTAGAGCCCTACGGTTGATGATATGAATCCTGCATGACCCATAGTAAGGAATATACTATAATTCCCATAGTTTAGGGTCTTAAGGTAATGCAGGATTTATATCATCAACAGTATTATGAATCTTTTTGGTGGGCTGTTGAAATCGACACAGAGTAAAGCCTTCCAGGGCCCAGCTCTCGCTTAGGATTTCGGATTTTGTAAACGTTGCAACTCGTCCTTTGGTACACCTCGCAATTCCTAAACCCTAAACCCCTAAACCCCTAAACCCTAAACCCCTAAACCCTAAACCCCTAAACCCCTAAACCCCTAACCTCTAAAGCCTTAAGCGCTATCAAAGGGCTTGGCAGTCGAGGGCTTAGGGTTGAGGGATCTGGGGCTTGAGGGCTTAGGGTTTGGAGTTAAACCCCACCCTACACCCCTAAACCCCTAAACCCTAAACCCACAGCAACAACCACTTCAAAAGCTTTAAACCCCCGGCAATCCCGTGAGACCCCGAAGCCGGGGTTTAAATCGCAGATTATGCGATACATATATGGGAGTTTCCGAAAACTAGGATAACTTGTTTTGGGGTGCTTGCAAAAAGGATCCTACTATTTAGGGTACTATATTAGGGTCCCCTATTTTCGGAAACCCCCATGTTCAGTTGGGGACCCCTTACTAAAACCGAATATTAAGAAGAAGGGTACCCTTATTATTAAGGGGCTACTGGGGAACCTAGTAGAAGGCACCCTGGAGCCGAATCCCCCAAAACCCCCCCCCCGCCCAATCCCCAAGGCCCTATATGAGGAGTTCTCTAAATTAGTGTCGCCTTTAGGGTCCTCTTATAAGGCTGCCGTAGTATAACTAGGACTTAAAAAGGGGCCCTAATTTGGAGAACTACCTATACTGGACTCAAGTAGATGCCCACGAGGATCCTTGTAAGGAGCCCTTTAAGAGCCCCTGAACCCTAAACCCTAAACCCCCTATCAACCCGCTTGTAAGACTCTTCTAGAACCCTAAGGGTTTCCAAAGCCCCACACCCCCAAGTCGAAGCACTCAGCCTCAAAAGAGCCCCTAAACCCCTGAAATTCTGATAGAACCCATAAGAACTCTTATCGAGCCCTTGAGAACTCTTCTAGAATAGACTTAGAGGCCCAGGAAAACTTAGTAAGTCGGTTATAAATAGGGCTATAATTGGGGTATCTCCATTTAGGGTACTTATAACTCTACCTGTAACCTACTTACCTTAAGCCTCTAAGGAACCTCCTAAACAGGGCCTGGT
>CAJNJA010031019.1:16063-29790 GCA_905231915.1 Symbiodinium necroappetens
GGCTTTAGGGTTTAAGGTGTAGGGGTTAAGGTTTAGGGTTTAAGGTTTAGGGTTTAGGGTTTAAGGTTTAGGGTTTAGGGCTTAGGGTTTAGGGTGGCATGGCTCAACTCATGCTGGATCCGAAATCAGGTCTCCCAGTAAAGGAAGGAGGCTTTAGGGGTTTAGGGTTCAGGGTTCATAGGGGTTAGGGTTTAGGGCTTAAGGTTTAGGGTTTAAGGTTTAGGGTTTAGGGTTTAGGGTTCGGGGTTCATAGGGGCAGCGGCTAGGGTTTAGAGTAATCTACAACGGTTTAAGGTCTGTGGCTTAGAATCCTAAGCCCGCACGCACCCTGAAGGTTTACCAGTGTTACGCTGGCGGGATGTCTGATAAGGGTAACTATAAAGGCAACCTTACGGGATGCTTCAAATGTTATGACAAGGCTTCACCCATTTATGGTTGGGTTGAGGATTTGGGGAGTTTATGGGTTTAGGGTTTGGTAGGATGTTGGGGGTGTGTGTTTGGGATGCAGGGTTTCGATCTACTGCTTGTTTATGATGCTGGGGGATTTACTTCTGTCACGGGCTGGGACTGTTTGTTTGTACCCTAAACTCTAAACCCTGAACCCTAAACCCTAAACTGTTGTTGTCTGGAGCCGGAGATATCCGAACTGTCACGTGATCAGGGCTTTCATTCCCGATCTCCCCAAAAAGGATCTAGTAGATCCCTTTACTAGGGTCTCCCATTCGAGGTTCTGCTTTCTAGATCCTTCCGAGAGCCTGGGCTAGGGTGCGAGGGTGTAGGTTCGGGTGTATATTTGTAGCCTCCTTCCTTCCTTTGGTACCAGCAAGGAGTACATTGCACTCCCTAAACCTTTAACCCTAAACCTTAAACCCTAAACCCTGAGGCTTAAGCCCTAAACACCTAAACCCGAAACCCTACACCCCCTAAACCCTGAACCCTAAACCCTTAAAGCCTTTGGTTTAGCATGCGAAGTTCCACGTTCCGGTTTCAAGAAGCTTCGTGGTTTCAACGTCTGAACGGTTAAGGTGTTAGGCTTCCTGGGTTTGGTGGTTTATAGTATAGTGTAGTATAAATGTGTAGGGTTTAGGGTTTAGGGTATAGTAGAGTAGAGCATAGTATAGTATGCTATAGTATAGTCTAGTTTAACATTACCAAAAACTAGTAAAATAAGGCTAGAAGGCTTATCGTATTTGGGGTTAACAGTGGGAGGCGGACCACTGTAAGACAACCCTTCGAAACCCCTTCTCAACCCCAAGAAAGAGTCCCCCCATGCAAAACCTTATCCTACTCTTCACGCTCCATGCCAGGCGTTTAAACGCAGGGTTCTTTGTATGGATCCCAATATTTGGGGGACATAAGACCAAGGTTGCTAGATCAGGTTCCTACACTAGACCCTAAAACCCCGACCCTCAACACTCAAACCCTCGACCCGCTTAAACCCTAAACCCCTAGATCCCTAAACCCGAAGCCCAGAAGCCCTAAACTCTCGCTTCGGAGACATTCCCAGAGTTGCACAGAGTTCCCGTGGGTGCGTCTCGAAGGTGTCTTCTGACTTACATGGGGGGTTAGTAATGTAGGGTCCTGAATAGTTAGAATCAGAGTGCTCCCTAAACCCTAAACGGGCCCGGACAGTTAGACTAGGAATGTGTGCTATAAGGTTAGTTTTCTTAATTAGGGTCCCTTTTGGGATCCTTTTATAAAGGTGCCGTACTATATTAGGGACCCAAAGAGGGACCCTAATTTAGAGAACTACCCACAATATAGTACGACTTTGACAAGGAACCTTAGGAAGCGGAGGAAAATTCTGGTAATGATCTAGGCGTCTACGTTAGTCCAGAGGTAGATAACATCCGCTCATAGTCTCATAGTCCCTGTTAACATACCAGAGAGCCTACACCAAAACTTGGTACTGATTATTAAGATCCATGTTCAATAAGCTTGCAAAAAAAGCAAGCCGCCACACAAGTAGAAACCCTACGCAGAAAAGCAAAGCCCACAAGATTTGAAACTCATAAATAACCTAGGCAAAAAAAAGTAAAGCCCACAAAATTAATATGCATAACAACCCTACACTCCTAAGCCCCATAAAGCACCAGAAAATCCAAAAGCTCCCGAACCCCAGGAGCGAAAAAAAAAAAAGCCGGTAAGGTTCGTCTCCCCACCTGTTCGATTAACGTTACTACAGGGGTTAGGGTTTAGGGTTTAGGGGTTTAGGGGTTTAGGGACCGGAATCCTTGAATAATTGATTGATTAGAATAAGGTTTGGGACATCTTTGTTTAGTTATGTAGGGACTGTTCGGCTAGGTCGCCATGTGCTTATCCTTCTACCCCTTCACTTTAGTGTCTTCCAGACCCTAAACTCTAAACTCTAAACTCTATACGATAAGGGGAGCTCTATCACCTTGTCAGAAACCCTGTTGAAATCCGAAGAAACCCAACGAAAAGCCCGCCACGGAGATTTTGGGCTCAGGCCCCCAATCCCTGAACCCTCAAACCCTCCACCTGAAGCCCTAAACCGAAACCTTAAACCGAGCCTCCAATCCCTGGGCCCTGAAACCTTAGGGTTGCAGGGGGTACCTTATTTTGGGGTCCCTATAATAAGGATCCTACTATTTATGATATTTTTGAGGGTCCGTATTTTGGGGTCCTTATAATAAGGACCCCCCTATTCCCAAAGCTTTGCAGTGGATTTCCGACCCGAGGCTTCAGATGTTGAGGTGTGTAGTTGGCCAGAAATTCGTTCGATAAGCTGGTTCAGGGTTTAGGGCTTCAGCTTAGTATAGAAGCCTAAATACCTACCAATACTACTCTTTAGGGCCCCTGACTATAGGTATAGTCTAACATAGCCCCAAAACCCTGTGCTAATTCTTAAGTCCCCGACATTACCTAGCCGATGGGGGAACTTGAGATTGCTGGTGCTTCCTTTATGTGGGCAAGACCACTCTTGGAGGCTAAACCCTAAACCCTAAAACCCTGAACCCAAAAAAACTTAAAAACCCCAAAACCCTAAACCCTAAAACCCTAAACCCTAAAAACCCTGAAACCCTAAACCCTAAAAGCTGGAAGGCTGAGAGTGTAGGGTTTAGGGCTGAGTAAGAACCCTTTATAACCCTTCTGGAACTTCTTGAATCCTACCTATTACGTGAGAAGGTTAACCTTTTGGGGCTTCTAGAATCCTACTAGAACTTGGAAAGGTCAACCTGCTGAGGCTTATGTTATCCTACTATAACTTTAAAGGTTAGCTTTTTTGGGGGCCTCTATAATCCTACCTAGAACTTGAAAAGGTTCACCCTTGTCAGGGGCTAGGGTATGCAGGCCCTCAGTCGAAGATGCATGACCTACGGCTTAGGGCTAGGTGTCATGGGCTGGAAGGTTTAGACTTTGTGGGCTTAGGCTTCGGGGGATTTGCCGTGCTTGAAAGCTCTGGGTACTGAGCAGCTGCTCTTGTTGTGTTCTTGGTGCGCTGTCTTTCGCTAGGCCCCCTGGTATGTAGCAATGCAGAACCCGGATTCATAAACTCCTATAAACTCCTGACCCACAAGAAGCGTTAGAATCGGGATCCGAGTATGGAAGCTTTCAGAGAAGAAGGAGGGTTGAGTCATCTGGGGTCTACATTGCCTTTTGCTTCCTCGCTATTTGGGCTGGCTACAAGACCCTAAACTTCCTTTCCTTGAACCAAACAAACCTTCGAGGGCTGCCTGGGGAAATCGTGGGTTCTCATGTTGATTGATCTCCCTAAACCCTAAACCCTACCGTGATCTCCCCGATACCCAATCCGACAGTCTCGTAGGTTCTCAACAGTCTTAAAGGGCTCTCTTCAGGTCTAGCTTTCGAGTTTCGGGGTTAAGGGTTGAGGTATTTGGCCAATGAGGGATTTAGGGGTTCAGGTTTAAAGTGGCATTCCCCTACAGATTGGGTGATAAAGATGATCCGGTAGATGGCCTCTTCAGAGACTTAGAGCGGATCCTCCTGTAAGGCTCCTCCGAAATGTCGGAGCTCCGTCAAACCCTAAACCCTAAACCCTAAACCCTGAACCCTAAACCCTGAACCCTAAACCCTAACCTCGAGACGTGCCCCTATGAGTTTCGGTGGGATACGCCGAAGGCGCACGTCCCTGGTGTTAATGCACGAACATGGGACCTCCAAGAAGCAAAATTTTAAAGGGATCTATAGGGGGTACCATAAGGGTACTACAAGGGTTCAGGGTTTAGGGGTTTTGGGTTTGGGATTTGGGACTTTCCGAAAATTAGGGGTACCTTATTTGGGGTCCTTATAATGAGGATCCTACTATTTAGGGTACTGAATTAGAGTCCCCTGTTTTTGGAAACGCCCAAATACTAAGACAAGAAGAAGAAGAATTTGAATGATCATGATAGCAACAATAATCGTAACAGTAGTTACTACTTGCATAATACCAATATAGAAGTCTGAATAACTCGTAATGCTAGCTCTTAGAAACCTTCATTACAAGTTTAGCAGACTACACTATGCAACCAAAGCCTGTTTTGATTCCAAGGGCCTCTCCATTGGGTACTGCCCCCATGCAGCAACAGTCTATAATCGGGCTACAACATATATTTATGTGTGTATATATATATACATATATATATATGTATTATTTATGTATTTACTTGTTTATTTATCTGTATTACAATACACTTTTATGTACAATAATTCAGTGTACTATACAATGTACTGCAATATTGTACGTTACAAATATTGTTTGTTTCTGAGTGGGGGCACCAGCCTTTGTTTTTCACGGTTTTAGGCTTTGGTCCTGGGCTAAGAGTCAGAGCTAGCCCGGTTTAGGGTTTAGGATTTAGTTAGGGTTTAGTATGGAGGGCGGGACCGTTACCACTGCTATTCTGGCATAAGAGGCTTTTATACGTACAGTGTTCCCCAAAACCCTGCTTTTAATGATTCAGGCCCTGATATTACGGCCTGGAGGCTCCAGGTCGAGGACGGTGTGGTATGAGACCCGCGCATCCTAGGCTGGTTCTGTTAGGGGATAGCGTTGGATGGCATCATGGAGGTGGCAAAAAAAATCAGGGGTCCTCCTACTGCTACAACTGCTGCTACGACTAGTACTACAACTACTACTGCTACTACTACTACTACTACTACTACCACTACCACCACGACGACTACTACTACTACTGCTGCCGCTACTACTACTACCACGACTACGACTCCTACTACTACTACTACTACTACTACTACTACTACTACTACTCTCCTAGCAACGACCATGAGGGATCCTTCCCTACAAAGGCTCTAAGCCTCGGATTCCCCAGTCGCGGACCCATGAGTTGTTACTATTGTTATTACTGATATTGTTATAGTTACTATGACTATTCGTACTATCTTAATATGAATATAAGCCCTAAGACCCTAAATTACTAGACGACCCTAAGCCTTCAACCCTTTGATTTAGGGAACTTAGGGTCTAGGAGTTTAGGGAACTTAGGGTTTAGGGTTTAGGTTTAGGGTTTACAAAACGATTATCCCAAGTCCAAGAACCTAACTATTGGCTCGTTGGGACCCTCAGGGCCCGGCCTCAAAAAGGCCTTGAACTTAAAGGCCTGAGCCTTGAACACCTTCAACGCCCAAAAAAAGTTGATCCTTTAACCCTTGAACACATCCTTGGGTTGAAAGCCTGAGGGCGTAAACCCTCAAGAAACAGTTAAGCTTCAAAGCTTCTAGGCGCTATGCCTCAAACTGCCTGACCCCAAGTCGGAGGCCCCATGGGTGATAATAGGACGAAAGCTCGAAGAGCTTTGAAAGGAGCACAGGATGGGAGGCAGTTACATTTAGGTTTTAGCTTAACTTCTTGAGTTGGTTTAGAGTTTAGGGTTTAGGGTTGTTGATTGCTGCAGCATACACGAAGGTCTTTGCAGTCTTTTCTTGCGGTTTTATAGGCTCGGTAGAGGTCATGGACGGGTCTTAATAAGGTGTTACGGATTGCTATGAAGGGTTGTTCCACGGATTACACAGGCTTCTACAGAAGTCTAGCAGGGCTTTTACAAGGGTGATATACCCCACGAAAAGCGCAGAACTTCGTAGTAAGCTCATGAAACGACTCATTCCAATCTGCTGAACCCTACATCCCCGTACACCCTAGACCCTAAACCCTACATCTTAGCCGAACCTCGAAGTCTCCAAGAGTTAAACTCTCGACACGCTTGGGGTTTAGGGGTTTTTAGGTTGTGAGCTTTGGGTTCAGGTTTTAGGCCTAGAGCCCCCCTACAACTACCATAAAAAAGAAGCCGTGCTTAAAAGACCCTACTATTATGACTGAAATTTAGTTCCTTAACAAGAACCAGGAGACTCCTGAGACCAATCACCACCGAAACCCGAAACACCTAAACGGTTTGGGGCTTGGGCTTTAGGGTTTAGCTTACATGGAAAGGCCTTGACGTCTTGCTGTGCTCTTAGAGAGCTTGGAATTGCGAGAATTGGGTTCTGTACTATGTAGAAATCAGCATTGAGGTTTCAGGCATTTCGATGGCTGCCAGTGCTGCACAAAAATCAGTGTGCTCGCAGTCTTGTTGGAGGTAGTGAACAGAGAGCAGTCTTAACTTTTGCTCGCTTGTGTACCTCAGAATCCAGAGAAGGAGCATGAGATTCACTGCACGGTGCACGGTCGCTTTGGGGTGGCAAGGGCGTGCGCGAACGCAGAGCAGCTGCAATCTAGAATCTAGAAGACCTTGGTATCATACAGGGGCAGGAACAATTAAAAATAATGTCCCCTTGAATTCCGAACTATTCCCAATACACATACAGTATCCCTGACCCCCTCAAACCCGAAACCTAAACCCCAAACCAGATGAAGGCTTAGACCATGAGTTGCAAGGTCACCCTGCAAGTCGCATAGAATCTGACGTGCTAGGCAGATGCAAGGTGAAGGCAAGTCTAGCAAAAGAGCTGTCGTCGAGTGTTGGGGGTTTCAGGGTGGGATTTGGGTGGATGCAGGCATCAACAGCTTGGAGGCATAGATAGTAAGATTGCTAAGATCTGCGACATTTAAAGGTATCATAGGCATGGTACTTAATTGCGATACAAAACATGTTAGTCTCGAGATCATCACCATCACCAACATTGCCAGCATCCCAGCGGCAAGATCTTGAACATCATCACCACCAGCATCATCGTCAGTTGAGAGTTGACCTGAAAGCCCATCTGGTGTTCACCTGCCATTAAGAGTTTAAGGAGCCAAAGTGCCTAGTGCCGAAGCACCAGATCTCGCACTACCTTCTAAAAGGAAGTACTGGTATATACCCTAAACCCCAAATTCCTAGTGCCGAAGCACCAGATCTCGCACTACCTTCTAAAACGGAGTACTGGTCTATACCCTACACCCTAAATCATGGAACAGCAGGAATCTCTAAATTGAGGATTTAGAGCCGGGTCTGTGGATTCAGTGTTTCTTGCTGCAAGTGAGGCGCTCCCAGAACCTCAGCCCCGTTTAGGGTTTACCTGTAGCCGGAAAGACCCACCTTTTTGAGGAACTGTATATAGAAACCCTAATAAGGAACCCGAAAAAGGTAGGTCGGTTAGGATGGAGTTTTGGCTCGTGGATGAGATATCTTGAGGTATCTTGTAGCTCCGACTTGAGAGGAAGTTGGGTGTGCATTTCTTGTAGAAATCATTCTGGAGTCATACATGATTTTCTCGTCGTCTTCACCACCATCCCCGATTTTGGTTCAGGTTCGGGGTTTGTATTTGCTTTATATGCTTGAGAAGAAGGTGATATCGGGTTCTGTAAGGAATATATTGAGGTATAAAGATATTAAGCAAAATAGATATGATTGGAATTATTAATAAGAATATTTGCCAAGTTTTCTAGATTTATAAATTAATTCACCGTGCCTTACGATTATTATTTAATTATTAACGACAATTTGTATATTCTAAGATTCTGCATTCTAATTCTTGAAAGATATATTCAAACTATAGATATCACAAAAAATTAGAAATAAGAAAACCACGGATTTAATTTAAAATCGAATAATCTTAATTTTTGATAAAATATATTAAGAAAAAATTATTAATGGCAATTCTTAATTTTAATTCTTTTTTGATTTGATTTAGAAATTTAAGATATTATAATAGAAATCTAATCTAAAATTAAGAATATATAAATTTATGAAACTCGAAAATATCGTAGCTTTGATATTTTCTTTTAGAAATTTTTATATAAATATTGATTTAATTATTTTATTTTGGAAATAGAATTTAATTTAATATATATGTTTTAGATTTTATTATTCGACTTTTTAATTTTTATAAGAATAATATTGGATCGGAGCATTTTGCTGATAATATTGAATTTAAATTCGGTGATATTTTGGCAAAAAATTTGAAAGATATTCTTAATAATGATCGATAAGAGATGTATACGAACTATAAATATTTAACGGATTTATTAATTCTCTTTCTTAATAAATTCGATCTAAAAGAAATTATTTGAGATATATATAATGTGAAAATATAGAAATAATAGAATATATATATTTAAATTTAAAATTATATAATTGATAATTGATCTTTTTCTGGATTTCTTTATTATCTTGTAAAAAAAATTTAAAGATTCGTTATCGAATTTATCTTAATTTAGGAAATATTTTATTATATCTCTAATTAATTTGAGAATAATATATAAATTAATTTAATATTTTATTAATTATTGAGGTCTTAGTTTATTTCTTTAATTTATTTGATCTTAATCTATAAAAATATTATTATATATATTTCTCTCTATATAATTATTATTAAATTAATTGGTAAAAAAATAATTGATTTATGACTTAGGACTAAAATAATTGGCGAAATAAAGATTTGATTTATGGCTGAGATCTAAAATAATTTACGCAATAATTTATAGATTAGGATCAAAATATTTGAGAAATGATTCGTAGACTCAATAAAATTATCGAAAATAGTTGATGAAAATAGAAACATGACTTCGGATATATATTTATTCTAATTGGTTAACTTCCTCATCTGATAAGATTAAAATAATTATTGAAATGACGCATGAAAGCTATACTAGAATTAAGATTGAATGATAAATTATTGATTTCGCTCTTAATTATTATATTATAAATTGAATAGTTTGAAAAATCGAAAAATTTAGATTTATAAAGTATTCTTCTAATATATAATCTTTTGGAGAGATCCGTTGCACAACAAATCAGACAAAATAAATCTAAGATATCTATTTTTCCATTAATTCTTAAATTTAAAATTTCGTTTAATGAAATATTGCAAAAAAATCGAAATGGTAATGAAGCTAAGCAGGGACTAAGAGAATAGATGATCTTAGATATCTGTCATCTTTTCGAAAATTTTTACTGATCATATAAGATTCTTTATCAGAATACATATATTCTCGAGATCATATATATATAGATATTCCCGTGATTTTAACAGAAAGATCGTGCTATATTTGATCATGCTAGATTATAAAATTTAGAATAGAGAAGATAATTTAAATATAGATTAAGTTTAGAAGCATTTATATATTTTTTATCTAAAAATCATATTCGGAGAAATGACGTGATTTCTATCGAGATCAGATTAATTCAAAGCAATTTTAATATTAGAATATCAAACATAGAAAATAATCTCAATATTGGAATTTCTAGTCATTCAGAAAATTGAGATATGATTGATAAGATAAAATTATACGAAAAAAAGACTTCTATTTATAATTTCGTTGTGATTTCTTCATATAGAATTCATAGGCGAATTATTTATAATATTATGATCAAATATCATTCCAAGACGTAATTTGATGAGATGAGATTAATAAATATATATTTGAGGAATAAGCAAAATCTATAGCTTGCAAATTATCAAGCTTTCTCGCCTGATAAATAGAATATTCCTAGGAGGCTTGCTTATTTTCAATATATGGAAATGGTTTTCTTTGGGGAGGAACGATATAATATCTTTTCTCGGGTCAGGGTCGAAGTCTACGCCTGTGTTTTGGGCAATTCAAGTACGCCTGACTCGACGATTTCGCTGTCAATTCTTCGACTACAGACCTAAAATTCACAACAACCCATTTCCCTTAACAAAAAATCCAAAACACAAAATACCAAAAAAGCAAAGCCAAAAAGTACCAAAAATAACAAAACCAAAAATATCAAAAAATCCAAAACCAAAAAAATCCAAAAAACCAACAAAAAACCATTTATTCAGAACTCTTCCATTTGTGCATATTTCCAGTTATAGTCTGGAAGAGTTCTGAAACAATGTTGTTTTTGGTTTTTTGATTTTTTTGGATTTGACTGTTTTGGTATTTTGGGTTTTGATTTTTTTGTATTTTTGATTTTGATTTTTTATTTATGTCAAAGGAAGGGGCTATTATGCTTTAGGGTTTTTTGTCATAGCAGGCCCCTGAAAGCAAGAGTTGACACTGATGTTGTGGAAACGTAGCCGGGCGAAATTACGTGGTCCGGCAAGCTCGCCTCATGTCAGCTTCAATATAATATTCGAAGATGACACGGATCTAAAGATATGGCATCGAGGTATTATAACTGACAGTTGCAGTTAAATTAAATATCGACTGTCGCTTTAACCTGTGTTCTCTAGAACAATTTCAATTCAAAATGCAATGATATGTCGTCCAATTCTGTATGTTCTGAGAAATTAATCATTGGGGAATTAGACAACATATATAAGGATACCTTAAATATTATTCTTAAATATTATTGCTGGAGCAAAGATTGCAAAGTTATTTAGAAGTACTCGATACTATATATATTTCTATAACTTATTATGATATTATCTCTTCATATTCATATGTCAATTATTTGAATACGTCTTTCATAATGCCCTATGATCCAATACAAATGATTTCAATTGATATGAATACTCGGTTGTAGCCTTTCGCCGTACTATATATTTAAATTGGCGGGACCAGTCTAACAAATATATTTATTTTTATATCAAAAATTTTAAGATAACAAATAAAATATATAGTCTAGATATACCTATCAAGTATAATATTTCGATATCTATGTTTAGGATGCGCCATTTCTTATATATATAAAAATTAAGGACAAAAAATAACCAATTGAATAAAGATTTGAATTTCCAAGATCTGTTAATCGCTACAGATATGACTTGAGATTCTTTGTTGAGATTCATATAAAAAGCTGCTTACTAGAATTACTAGAATCAGTATCATAGAATCTTGGAGGCGTACATAATTGAATAAGGCCCAAAATAGCCTGGAGATATTTCGGTTCGCTTAAATTTATTCATGGAATACTTGGCCAATTATCATTCACGAAAAGATAGGAAAAAAAATTTTTCATAATTGACTTTCATATTACTACATTCACGGATAATGATATATTTGAATGGATTCCTGACTATAGAGATATTAATTATTATATTGACAATTAGATAATTCGGTATACTGATTCCTCGTAGCAATTCAAGTAATATTTGCTGAGCTAAAAATAATCAGACTTTAGAATTAAGTATATTAAGAATAAAAAAGAATTTGTCGTCTGCCAATTGATAGAAATATTCAGCATATATATATAGATATACATTCCCAGTATGATTCATAATCATATTTCTAGGGATAGTAGATACCTCAAAAAATATATTTTATTAGATATAGAAATCGTTCATATTCTTTTCTCAATCAAATAGATAATTAATTGAATAGACTAAATCTTCGGATCTCTTTAAGCACAGTGCTTCTGAACTAAGAACAAACCCAATTTAAATATGGAACTAATATAGTGTATTAAATAGTCTGTCCAATAAATCAACCGAATAGATAATGATTTTATAATGATAACTAATTAGTCATATTATTATAATCACTGATACTAATCTTATATATTCATGCATAGATTGTTACCTATATTAATATTAAATATAAGATTTCCATTCTTCAATAGATAGTTCGGTAGATTGAATCTTCGAATATATTCATAATATAGGATCTAATCATTTGAATAATAGACTTAATTAAGATATGAAATTTTGGCGATATCTATAACGCGTCGTATATTTTCATATTGTAATTTCCTTATTCTCTTCTTTATGGATCATATATATGAATTACACGTATTCTTAGAAGATGCTAAATATAGAGATAAATTTCGAACTCTGAACCTTTTCTCATTGCTGAATATAATCAAATTCTTTCTAGATTAAGACGATAAATGTAAAGATTCGTATAATCATATTTATATATATAACAGGACGCGAGATTAGAAAAATCAGTACTATTTTTATAAGATAAAATTAATATGAATTTACAATTATTAAAGATAAGCAATACATTAAATCTTCCCGAATATATATGTGCTCCCAAAACGAATAAATTTCATAAGAATAAGAACGCGATAAGATTAATACGAATTCATTATCATTAAATATAAAAATATTTTAGTTATATCTTATAGAATATTTATATTCATCTCAAATTGCCAAACTTCATGAAAATTTATACATCCTAAGCAACTCTATCTAATAGATAGATCATCTATATTATATATTAGAAAAAAAATCAAAATTTTATTATTCGCTATATTCTCGGCAAAACTCAAAGCGAAACTGCACGAAACCCAGACCCGTGACTTGGAAACATTGATTGCTGCAGAATCCGCGATGTGAGCCTGCACATATCCGTGGGGCCGATGCATGTTTTGCAAAGGTCTAGGAAGCACATCCTGGCGAAGTCCCCTTACGCGGATGACAAGAAGTCACAGGTCAGTGGTCTACAACACCTCCTTTAGGCTCCCTGCGACTGCAGGACTTGCACGGAGCCAGCTTGAAATGTTTCAGAAGCGAGATGAATTCCAAGATACTGTCTGCCGCTATTGCTCTTGCAACCGAGCTCCTGAAGAACGTTCAGGAAGCTTCAAAGTGCTATGGCAGCGCCCAAGCCTGAAGCTCCTGACTTTCCAGTGCCTGTGTTAATCGCTCTAAAGCTCTGATGGTGCAAGTTGTCAGAAGTTCAACGTCCCGCGCCCAAAAGTCACAAGAAGTGACGTCCCGCTTTCCCAAATCCAAAGGCCAGTCACAAATCACGCCCTTCAAGGATGTCCACCAAGGTTAGGGCCGATAGAATAACGCGCGGATCTAATGGTGGAGGCGCTAGCTCTGCCTCTGGGAAACACTTGCCTGCGCAGGAGAGCGTTGGGACGGGCCTAAACCTTACAACCCTTAACCCTAAACCCTAAACCCTACAACCCACCAAATCTCAAGACCAACCTAAACCCTAAACCTTACAACCCACTGAGATCTCAACCACCCTAAACCCTAAAACCCTCAAAGACACTGAGATTTCAACCACCCTAAACCCTAAAACCCTCAAACCCACTGAGATCTGAACCACCCTAAACCTTAAAACCCGAAAACCCAACAAAATCTCAAGACCAAAACCTTAAACAGTTCGAAAAAAATGGCTTATGCCAAAACTGCACCTTCGGTGCATTGCAGGCCTGGAGCTTGCTTTTTCCCTATGTAAGAGCAAGGCACAAGCGATAAACGCACAGAAGCAGCCATTTTGACACCGCAGAAAGTTCGAAAAAAATGGCTTATGCCAAAACTGCACCTATGGTGCATTGCCTTGCTTTTTCTGTGGCAGGCCCTATTGGAGAGCACGGCGCAAGCGACAAACGCACAAAAACAGCCACAATTGAAACCCGCAGAAAGTTCGAAAAAAATGGCTTATGCCAAAACTGCACAAA
>CAJNJA010031030.1:0-20329 GCA_905231915.1 Symbiodinium necroappetens
GGCATAGGACCCCCTATCCTGTGTGTACTGTCAGGTTAGAACTTGCTGTTGTCACCCAGCTCTCAATCGGTTGGAAGTTTCGTTGCTTGGCTTCCAGAGCAGAGCCGTGCGTTTCTGTGTAAGGACGCGGCGCAAGGCGGAGATTGAGGCCTGGGTAGAGTATCTAGAGGTTTTTTTGCCATGGCTTGCTTCATTTTTTCATTGATAGGATCCCAAGAGAGATTCAATCTCACTTTCGTCAGAGTTTTAGGTCTTTGTGGAAAGCGACGATGGAGGACGTTCTCGTAGGCTCGACGGTTGGGCCCTTCAGCTCGAAAGATGAGGTCTCCGAGTTCGTGGGCTGCTCAGACTGGATCCTGACGCAGCGCTTCGAAGTAGTTCAGAAGAACAAAGTTCCTGATCAACAGGACGGCGGTGATCACCGAGAAGCTGCAGCTCGTTTCGACCGATCTGAACGTTGTTCTTCAAGAGCTACGGACACTCGCACCCTGGCGGGTTGGGTTCTTGGATGAAAGGAAAGCTTGTCGTCAGCTTCCGATTCGGCCAGATCACCGGAAGTTCAGTGTACTCTGCTTGAAGGATCCTGAGGATGGAGTTCCCAAGTTCACTCGTTCGGCCTGGTGGCTGCGGTCGACAACTGCCTACAGATCGGCCTTCATCAACGATGTGTTGGTCAAGATCTTCGAGATGGTCGCTTTCAATTTCTACGCGATGCGATCACGGCCCCGTCGGCGAAGCTCGCCGTGAGAACGTTCACTTCCTTCCAGGGGCGCTCTTCGACGAGAAGAAGCTGCAGCTCTCTGTGGCCCCCGTGATCTTGGGCGTGACGTTCAATCTGGAACAGCTCGTCCTCGAAGATCAAGGAGCAGAGGAAACAGGAACTCTTGGACACGATCGACTCGGTGCTCGAGTCCGGCAGCTTGGATCCCGGGTTGGCCGGTAAGCTCAAAGGGAAGCTGATGTTCGGGCGAGCCAGAGCCTTCTTTCGCCCGCTCTCCGAGCGACAGTACATGAAAGATCTCCATGGCAATCGCATGGATCTCAACCCGGCCATCATTCGATCTCTCTCCAGTACTGGAGAAGATTGATCCACTTCGGGCCGCCGCGCGAGATCTCTCTTCGATCTGAGAAGCCGTCCGATGTGGTGATCTTCACTGATGGCTTCACCCCTGATCAGCGGAAGCATGAGGTTGGTCCTGATCGCATCGGGGCGGTCATGTTCGATCGCCGAGCTCAGGCGCCCAAGCAGCTCGCGGAGGTGATCCCGCGCGAGATCTCGGATAAGTGGATCCCGCGGAAGATGCAGATCGTTCCCATCGAGATGATCGCGCCGATTCTCGCGATCGAGACGTTTCGAGATCATCTGAGAAGCAAAGACGTTTTGCTCTTGGTAGACTCTGAAGCAGTCGAAGCAGCTCTCGTGAAAGGATACTCTTCAAAAGAGGATCTCTGCGAGCTTGTTGAGATCTTTTGGGAGCTCGCCCTCGAGTATAGGATCAATTTCTTTATCGATCGTGTCTCCACAGATGCTCAACGTGCAGCCTGGCCATCGAGAGATCTGCTCGAGATTGGCCAGTCGGCGGGCTGGGAGACTGTTCAGACTTCATGGCCCGCGACGCTCGCGGATTTTTGACTAGTTCGGGCCTGGGAGCTGTTCAGACTTGAGGCGGTCGCGAAGACTTGTTCGAGTCTGAAAAGGTGCGCGCTCGACGCCTGGGAAAGGTTCGGGTTGCGCGTTCGCTCTCTTCTTCGGTCGGACGATGACGCACGGGAATCACGGGAAGGGTGTCTCGTTCGATCGGTCGGGGCTCGGGTCGATCGGTTAACTTCGTTCCGGTTCGGATGATGCGCTCGACCCCATGCCAGAGCGCAAAACATGTTCAGTGTGTGCGCTCGTTGTCGGCTGCAGATCAGTGAGCTTTGCGAACGTTCGTACGTGGAGTGTAGTTCTCCGATTATCGGTTAGGTTGGTCTGGAATAGGAGGGCTACACTTCTGCATGAGATCTGCATGCCAGTCAGTTCCTTTGATGTCGGCGATCGCCGTGGCCATTTTGGCGCGAAGCGATCGCTAACGGATCCGCGAAGGATCTTTTTGTCCCGCCCAGCCCACCCTGTTTTGGTTCTTTTGCAGTGACCGCACCTATGCTTAAGCTTCAAGCTTCAGCATAGGTGCGGTCGGTGTGAAGGAAAAGGGAGCTGTTCAGACTTGAGGCGGTCGCGAAGACTTGTTCGAGTCTGAAAAGGTGCGCGCTCGACGCATGGGAAAGGTTCGGGTTGCGCGTTCGCTCTCTTCTTCGGTCGGACGATGACGCACGGGAATCACGGGAAGGGTGTCTCGTTCGATCGGTCGGGGCTCGGGTCGATCGGTTAACTTCGTTCCGGTTCGGATGATGCGCTCGACCCATGCCAGAGCGCAAAACATGTTCAGTGTGTGCGCTCGTTGTCGGCTGCAGATCAGTGAGCTTTGCGAACGTTCGTGCGTGGAGTGTAGTCTCTATATCACAAAGCGGCAGCTTCTTCACAGGTCTTGCACTTGCGAAGTGAAAGAAATTCAGCTTGCTCCACCAATTTAAAATCTGAGATTATCACGACCACAGATAAAAACTCTTAGAACTGTCCTTAGCACTCAAATGAATGACATGAGTCCGAATGTGCTTGTACATGTTGTACTCAGCTCGCAGCTCGTTTAGACTTCACTTTCGAACATGCTGGCTCAATCTTCTAGATTCTCAACGCTCGAAAACCAGCAATGGCCTCGTCTTGAACTTTCGCTGTCTGAGAAAGATGCGACCCTCCGCCGTTGCATCGTTGCTATCCTTAGTATGGAGTCATTCCTTCGACGATTTTATCTGTCTGTTGGCAGAGCAAGAGCATTGTCTGGTGAGTTTTCCTCAAGAACACTGACAAGCGTGTCAAGAAGGTTGCTTCCTTTCTGAAAGGACGCTGAAGACGTGACTCTGACTTAGAAAAATCTTTCACGTCTCAGAGGCATCATGCTATTACAGGAGGGCAACTTTTCGGTCGGACAGGCCCCTTGTGCATCTCTGTTCGCAGACCTTTTGGAGGCGTTACCATCGTAAAGACCTTCACAGACGCATTCTACTCCCAGACGAGAAAGGGAATTACTGTGGAAATGGAGTTAAAACAAAGATGGAGAACTCTTGTGTTGGACGTAAAACATGCAATGCGGGTGCACTGATGCTGCATCTGAGGCAAATGCTCTTGCAGACTTTCATTTGTGTGCAGAACGGGGCTGTCTGCAGCCGCACAGCCTTGAGAATCATCATAAGAAAGGTGCTTCAGGCCAGAGGGTCTCTCAGCAGAGAATCGGGGTGGCAAGTGTCGTTGTTGAATCCTGCCGCTGAGTGAGTGTCATGACTCAGCCTAGCTGATGTATTTGCATTCAAGGTGTGCTCAAAGGCTGGGCCTGACTGCATGCATTCGCACATGCGGACTTAAGGACTCTTTTGCAGTTGACACGAGTTGAGAAAGCTGTGTGTCCTTTGATTTCGTTGGACCTACTTGATGAATCAAATTTGGTGTCTGTGCATGTGTCTCCGCCTTGCGGAACCGGCCTACCGAGTGACGCAGACAACACTGTCGGGACGATTTGCATCCATGGTTTTCCCTTCTTAAAGATGACAAGATTTCGTGAACAGACTAACCACAGATTTGAATTTATGTACACTCGGGACATTCTGTTTTCCATTGAGAGGCCAGTTCATTCTTTAGGCCACCAAATGATGATATGAGATGTTCACTTGTTTTTAAAACCACGTTGGACCAATGCATGTTTGGACATTGCCGTAAGAATGCTTATACGCTGCCTCAGTTCCTTTGCTTGAAGCGTACGTGCTCAGGAAAGCACGTGCACCAAACAGAATTGGCGAAATCTTCTGCCAAGATCAATTATCTCTAGGATCTTGCTCAAGAGATGTCTTCGCTTCTGCGCAAGTAACTGTTGGACCTCGGTGGATGTGACTCTCCTAGCTTCTTCAGAAAAAGGATAATCTCATTGCCGGCACCCATGTTTTCTCAGAAGTGCCGGCCAGCAAACGCGTGCTTCCGCTTGTGCCGGAGTTCAAGATGCGAGTGCATGTTTTTGGTCAATGTGTTGAATGCCGCCTCAACGGGCTTCAACGGAAACAGGTTCTTTCAGCTGATTGGGTGCCGCGGAATGGTGCAGAGGTGTCTCAAAACGTTGGTTTCATCCCTAAAGGTGGTAAGGTGCGAAGCATCTCTCTTCAAGGGGTGGATCCAGATGCTTCAGAAGGTTCTAGTGCTCCTGACGGTAGTCCTCCTGGTCGTGTGAAGCCAGATGCTGCAAAGGGTTTTAGTGCTCCTGAGGTTGGTCTATTCTATGATCCAGTCATGTTCTGCGTGTACATGAGCATAACGCGAGCACCCCAAATCCTAGTGCTGTACTAGGTGTGGCATCATGTGACCCTGGGAACTGTGTACAACCCAACATGCACGTGAGCAGCGTTAAATTGGGGCTGTAAAGTCCATGTGCACGAAGGGCAAGGGTACCTTGGCCATACATGTCGTGTAATGTAGAAGCCTGGATAACTGCCTACATTGAATGACCTCAAGTAGGTCTCAATGTGATTTTGGCAGTACTTACCAGGGCGTGAAGCCTCATAAGTCAGCAGATATTCTGACACCTATAGTAGGCTTGCGTAATCATGTGCGCTTTGAAAAGCAAAGCCCGCATGTCCTGCTTGGCCAGACTCCCACAGGCCGACCACGCGGGGACCCCAGATGCGAGAGAGCGGATGCAAAGATCCTTGAAACGATCACGAGAAGCATGGGAGCAAGGGCAACCATGATGATAGCAGGCGCGCCTGTTCGGACAAAGAACTGCACCCCCGACGAGTGGTAAAAATGTAGTTTCAAATGGCAACCTTACAGATGAATCCAGAAGTTGTCGCGCGGGAAGCTCAGGGGATAGATGCCTGAAGGCTTAGCAGGCACAAGTCTGTGCTTGAAAAAGCTGATGTTGCCCTGTGCTTACAAGAGCTGCTTGGAAAGTCGGTTGCAATCCCGAACTACATGACATAACTTTGAAGATCCCAAAAAGATCTCGGTTCAAGCCTCCAGCAGCTTCCAGCCATGCCTTGCCATTGGTTTCTTGCCGGGGCCGTCTTTTCTTGGCACGTGCCTCTGCGGTTGGCTACCGTGACTGCTGCAGGGTGCATCACGAGTACAGATGTTGACGAGGGTGACTGCGAGTTTCGTGATCCTTCGGTGATGATGCAAACGCTGGGCCATAGTCTCTGGGGGTAAACCAAGACCAGCTCAACCACGACAATGTCAGCAACAACAGAGCGCCCAGATTACAATGTGGAGCTCACAAGCAGCAAAACCGGTAAGCTTGATGATGTCATTGCAAAAACGTGGCCAGATGCAGAGAATTGGGCTGTACAAGTTCTGAAAAGATTGAAATTCATTGAGGAGACCGACCACAGCTGCTCGGACTGCCTCTCTCCCCCAAGTGGCGAGTGGATCTGCTGCTTTGAGCGCAAGGTAGATGGTGCAACGGTAATCGCAACAGTAGATGTACCCATCATGGGGGCGCAGTTGGTGGTGCGCCTGCAATACGAAGAAGACATGGACAGTGACTTGGCAGCCTACACTCACTCGCTACACCTGGAGCCTCGAGACCGACGTGTGCTTGCTCAAAACTTCAAGCAGCAAGGCGTGTATCAGAAAAGCCAGCTCAAGAACCGGGATCCAGCAGACATTTTCAACGGAATCCAGCGCTCGGAGCTCACGAAGTCAAAGTTCTCGGACGTACAGGTTTCCGAAAAGGCTGCATCTCAGGCGGAAAGCCTTGTGCCCAATGCAGCTGACGAGGCTGCCAAAGTGCAGGCACAGGCACAGGCGATGAAGCAGGAATTAGAGGCCGCCAGAACAAAGATGGAGGAGGCCTCGAAATCTGGCAACGCAGCATTGGCCAGTGAAGCACAAGCACAGCTGAATCAAGTCATGTCGCAGCTAGACGGAGTCGCGGTGGGCAACGCGGATCTGAGCACGTCGGGGCAGCAGGCGGAGATGAACAAGGCAATTCAGTCGGGTGGGTTCGTGAACGGCCATGCTTTGACGACAAGTCAGCTGATTGCCATGAATGGTGTTTTCCGTGGTATGAACCTCTTCACTGACGAGCCCACAGCACTGAAAGCTCAGGCTGTCGAGTTGGTGCCTCAGTATGCACAGATGAGCGAGGATCAGCTCGCTCTTTATGTCGAGATGCGCCCGGAGGTGGATAGCGAAGAGTTTTTCATCGAGTCTCAGAAGGCGACCGACTTGCAAGTTGCCAATGGCATGGTGGATGCTTTTGGCAGTAGCGCCTTCCACACGTCGGTCGACTCTTGGCAAGCTGCCGTTGACATCCAAAGCAGCTATGGCGGAGGAGGAGCCTCGGGCGGCCAAAGCAAGAGCAAATCTGGGGGCTCGGCCCAAGACCACCAGGATTCAGACTCGAAGCGTCTGGAGACTTCGATCAAGACGCTGGCAAAGTCCCAGTACTTCCTCCAACCAAAGTTGCTAATCGACATCTCAGAATCCATGCTGCAAATGTCACCAAGCTTCCAGGCCGACAGCCACCAGGCCTCCTACGTGTTGTGTGTGTCCCAGGGCCGGCAGAACTGCTCCAGCTTCTTACACCTGCCGGCCCCAAATTCGAACTCGAGCACGCCAGATGCATCGCAAGCTGGCTCGAGTGGCTCGAGCTTGGAGGTTCGTTTCCTGGTGACAAACGTGGAGAACACGATCGTTCTGAGCCAGGCAAAGCTGCGGTCAGACATGGAGTCAGCCTTCGGAGACTTCATTGCCTTTGTTGCCCATGCCCCCAACGTTAGCGCACGTGTGGAGCTCTACAGGCCTGCGCGGGCCTTTTCGCCGGATGGCACGTTCACCAGCATTCAGGTGGTTGTTACCCTCTCTCCAGCGGACTTTGCCACTTACAGCAATGTGGAGACGTACCATGCAAAAGGGCGTTTGCAGCCATACTGCAAGAAGATTTTGCTGTCCATCCCACACATCGACCAGGCGAGGATACGGAATGCCTCAAACCCGAGCAACTTCCTGGACAACGACTTGAGCTATTTCTTTGTGTCCTGGTCACCACTGACGAAGACCGGCAAGACAGGCGGCACCTTCGATTTCATTGGTGTACCTGAGCCGGGTCTCGTCCAAGATGACCAGGTGGTCCCAGCCCTGCTGTACAACTACGGCAGCCATGTTTGCCCTCATGTGACAATGGGGGGTTGGTGGCGTATCACAGCTAATTATGCCAGCACCGTCAGCCAGCAGCGGCTCCAGGTGGAGGTCGCCACTGCCCAGGCCATGGAAAAGGCTCGGGCAGAAGCGTGGGGAGTGGATGCGACAGCGGCAGGGAGCAAGCCGGGCACGGCTTCTGGTGGCGCTTCGGGTGGTACCAGCCATTCCAAAGGCTCGGATGACAACAGCCATTCCTCCGACGGCAGCAAAGATGCCGAACTCTCCGCCATGAAAAATGCTACTATGGAGATTGAACAGACATGGAAAGGCGGAGCTCCAGGCGTGGCACCTCAAAATTGGCGCCGGAGTCTGGATGAGTCCATGAATTCAAACTGGAAGGCAATCCAGCGCGACTTGACACGATGCATCGGCATCTGGAGCTTCGTTAAAGATCCGAAACTTGGGGAGGCCCTTTGTGAAGCCTGGGTCGCCTCCTTCCTGAAGGCCCAGAAGCTTTCCAACACAAGCGTGCCATTAGTCTTGCAGCAAGCCGCCTGCTCCACAACGAAGAACATGCAGCACCTCATCTCTTATGCCCGAAATGCTTCAGCATGGAAGCAGAAGGAGGAGCAGCAGCAAGGCGAGATGCGCTGTGAGAGAGAACAGCCCGGGACGTACTGGAGCCCTCCCGATAGGTGTGTAGAGAAACAATGCTTCTGCAGCCTTCCGGACACAAGTACCGCCTCCAAGGGCACCAGCGGTATAGACTGCCCAGCAAATGGCGAGACAGACTGCTTAGGCTGCTGCACGAATCAGCAGCG
The DNA here is from genome assembly GCA_905231915.1 of Symbiodinium necroappetens. Taxonomy (NCBI): domain Eukaryota; class Dinophyceae; order Suessiales; family Symbiodiniaceae; genus Symbiodinium; species Symbiodinium necroappetens. The sequence goes on from CAJNJA010031030.1 coordinate 8,044, forward strand.
CTCCCGCTGCTCAAAGTCAGCTTGTGCGTTTAACCATGTCTTGAAGTCGGGCGCAGCTGGATACTTTTGCCAGCTTGCCACTTGCCACGAACAGTACGACGACACAGTGTGCTGCACACCGAAGTACATGGGGCGCCACTTCTCGCTAGAGTTTCAGGTAAGTTCCAAAGACGATTGTGGGACTGATTCGGACATTTACGGCCGGCTTGAAGGTTCGAATTGGAAGGGAAAGAAGCAACTCCTGGAGTCCTCAGCGGATGATTTCCAGCAGGGGAAGCAGGAGAGTTTCGTGTACGACCTTGCTGACCCCAGGGTCCCCACCAAGATCTGCGTTGAGAACAAGGGTGATGACGAGCTGTGCTTGGACTGGGTGAAGATCTACAACCTTGATGCGGAGGAACCGGCTCTTGTTGGGAAGGCCGGCGGATGGCCGCCCCTGAGCGACGACGACGGCGAGGACTCCTCTGTGAAGAAGGCATGCATCGACATCGTACCGCAGTAATTCGGCTTTACCTGGAGTCTTCTGATCAGATGTCAATCTACATGGCCCCTAAAGAGCCTTAAGAGCTCGCTGTTGGATGCTGCAAACAGCCACATCCACTCGCTGGTGCAAAAACAGCAGGAACTAAGCTTGCTCTCTTCGTCTTCGCAGTGCAAATCGCAATACATAGCCAGAGAGTGCCTGCTCGTCTTCATTGCGGTTTTCAGGGCGGCCACGTCCACAGCTGCCCGTCAAGCCACGAACCCAGCACTACCACTGGGATTGCAAGCCTGTGCACTGATGCAGAGGCTTGCATTTTCGCAACATGAGTTGCGCAAAAACCTGGAGTAGCTGTCAGTGCGATGTTTTGTTTCTATCAGTTTATTCAATCTTGGACTACACGCGTCACACGAAAGCACATGTCTGGGAGTCCGTATAATGATGAATCCCGCTTTTGGTACCTAATTATCATAAAGGGCGTTGCGTACCCAGTTCTGTGGCATTGCTGAATGAGAAGCAGCAGCTGCTGCCGCTGCTGCTTATTTATGTTCAAGCACTTTGCATGCGAGGCGGGAGAATCCGTCTGAGAACGGAAAGCGCAGTCGCCTGCGTTTTTTTTCCGAGGTGGAGGAGGTCCGTTCTTTCCCATGCATGATGACGGAGCCAACGAAGGTAACCGGAAGACATGCAGACATACTTAGTTGAAATCCATCACTCCAAGTGCCCTTTGAATGAGAGTCACCCTCATGCTGGTAGTGAGTCTAGGACGTAGAGACTTGGAGAGCTGTAGTTGCTTCGCTTGAAGCAAAATGCTGGCCGTAATCTTCCAACTCGTGGCACGACAGATTTTTCTCACGATCTTGGCCGCCTCCAATCCAATCTGACCCACCTGAGCACGGACACAGACTACGGGTCTAGGGTTATAGTCCCGCTTAGGTAGATAGAATCTGGGGTATATGGGTATCTTACTATAATATACCCGAAGCCACATTCTATCTACTTAAGGGGGATTATACGGGTTTGGGGAATAGGGTTTCGAGCTTAGGGGAAAACCCAAGGCCCTATGCACTGCACCTTGTAGACCCTTCACCTTCCAGTCTTGGGCCCTCAGGCCATTATTCCACCACCTAAACCTTTGGTAATCCAGGAAAGACTGCGCTTTTGTGACCCCCCCCGGTCAGATTTCAGTCAAGCCTGAGCAGTCCAGAAGGCAAAACACCGACCAGCCATGAGTATAAGCCCATAAAACGATAAGAAGCAGAAAAAGATGTCCTAAATTTGGCATTAAGGAAAGGTATGCTGATTATAAGCCCTACCCCTCAGCCCCAAACCCCAAATCTACATTCTGAGCTCTGAGCCCTAAACCCTAACCACAAACCCTCTCCAAGTGTTGAGTTTTGGGAGGTGGCAGAGCCGGCGCAGACGAGAGGATGCACTAGTTTGAACTGTTCTCAGACACAGACAGTCGGATGTCCCACGGTGCTAAAAAGAGTGTGGACACTTCTGCATTGCAACATTGTTGTTTCTCTATACAACCTGCAAGTAGAGAGAACATGCATGAGATAAGAGGATCTTATTGACGAGCCGTTTTCGGAGGCTTTAAAGGGCCAGCCTTGCTAAAGCCCCGAAAGACCCCACAGTGGCCCCACAGGGTGTTTATGTCAGTAGATGCATGGCCCTAACCATGCATTTTTGGTGCTGCAGTCGGAGATAGAATTCATGCAAGCTGTTAGTACATGATTTGTGGTGTTGTTGTCGTTTTAGGCAAACCGTTCCGAAGCAAAGGCGACATCTCCATTCTTGGACCGGAAGCCATGTCGCGTCCAGACAAGCGAAGTCATCGTGGAGCACTGGATCTTGACCTTGGTCCGAGTCTTGCATGTCCCAGTGTATCGATGTTCTTGAAACAGTGGCCTTGAGGATTGTCTGACGATGAAGATGATGATGCGGGGCGAGTGGGTGGCGGCAGTGCAAAAAGAGAGGCGGTGTCGCAGTGTGTGCGAGTGATTTGACAGTGTTTATTGATTAATGAGCATATCTTTATGGTCCGACAAGATACGCAGTGTTGGATCTCGAAGTTGGAGAGCAAAGCCTGTCGTCGTGCGCAGCTGACCGTTGGAGTTGTTGCTTGACTTCCCTACTGTTGCCAGGAAAGCATTGGCGAGCTGCTGGGTGACAGCAAAGAGCTAAAATTCGGAGCGCCAGCTCGGCAGCGGAGACAGCAAGGGTTCCGGCTAGGCCGGTCTTCGAAAAACTGTGAGACTAGCTTTGCCATGACAAACCAAGTCCCGTGTGGTGTCAGGCGGTGGAGTCGACCCTCTCCAAGCACTGGTTGATCAAACTCGGCCACCCATCACAGAGGATGACGAGCCGGATTCGGAGTTCGAGCGCGACTCGACTGCACTTGAGCCCCGGTAGTTCTCCAGGACACGACGCATCAGATTGTCATCATGTGGCGGCTGGCCTTGTTAGGAGAATTTGAAAGAGCTGTTGCTGGGTGTGGACCTCAGTACCCATGTTGAGCGGGAGCCTGCCTCACTTTTGTCTCAACGTTGCTTTGAATGTCAAGAATGTGTGGCTTTCGTTGGGCGGCCGCTTCACACGGAGTGTGAGTGTTGAGTTTGATGTCATCACTAGCATGTAGAACAGCTTTGGATGCAGCTGCCCACTTTTCCCAGGCGTTGTGCAGGATGGTTCTTCCACAATTTACGCCCACCCTTGTTCGTTCAGTGTGGTGGCACCAGCATACTCCCGGGTCACGTCCTTGACAATGTCTAGTCACATTCCTTTCGAAAGTTTTTCCACTTCTGAGATTATAGACCGCTCCTTGATCGGCAACATATGGAAATAAGTTTGAGGGCAAGGCTAAAGTGCAGTTTGCACGTGCTCAAACGATGCATACAACTCAGATGAAGAATGTCTCTACAAAAGACTTTCTTTGAGAATCCAGCTGCTTGCGAAAGTTTGGGGGACGCAATTCCTGTGATCGAAACGAGTCCGAAGCCTCTGTTTGGTTTCTGTCAACAGGGCGGCCTCCAGCATGCCAGCTCGGCCGGCGCCGCCAGACTCTTGGCTCAACGCCATCCTGCCGTTGTGAGCTTCAGCAGCGTTGCGTGAAAGGATGCGGGAAGCACTTCATAATGCAAAGAATACCCATACGGCCCATACCCCCTAGTGACTCCAGCCTCATTCCGAGTATGGCCTGCAGGGACTGGCAGGGGTAACTTAGTTATTTCGCAATCTGTGCTTAGACTTTTGAGTGATTGTCATGTTTTGCTGCAGTCGTGCTTCCCCGGAGTCTAATCCTTGCGTACCAGTTGTTCTGGTGGCCTTTCGTCTTTGTCAGCTTGATGCTGAACAGGTAGTGTGGCATTTTCGAAAGTGGCTAAGACTTGCAGGACTTGTTTGTTTCTTGCATGTCCGCACGTGGCGCATGAAGTGCGAAGAGCTGTCTGCACAGCTTCGAGCTTGTTGGGCTTTGTCATTCGTACAGTAATAGCTTTGTCATCGTGGTGGATATTCTTTGGTTCTATAGATCCTCTACAAGCAGAGCTCAGGAGCCCTCAGCTGAGCCTGCAGGCGATGACTTGGATGCTTCCTGCCAAGCAAAGTGCAAATATGTGCAGAGCGAAGTTTTCTGACCCGAGACACATCAGACCTCGCTTGGCTTCGCTTACGATCACATGCTGTCGAGTTACGCAGTCCCTACGTGGTTTCACTTCCTGGCAGAATCTGAAAGCCCCACTCCGTTTAAAGGACTTTGGCTTAGGCCGTCGTCGGTTTCGGGCCAGACACGGATGACACTCCACTGAGGACATCGTCGGCGAGATTGGTGACATACTGGGTAGAGCCCTAAGCGATTCAGCGAAACGACACAGGATGGCTTGTTGTCCGTTCTCTTGGGACCATGTGTCAGAGTTGTGCGGAGCAATGGTGTTCGATTTTTCGCCGATGAGGACCGAGCTCTCGATGAAATTTGACAGTATGCAGAGGCATGAGCAAGACTAGCACGATGTTGCGACAAATCTTCAGGTGATGAGCAGCTTACCAGTGCTCGGCGGACGTTGCGAAGATCCCAAACGGCTCCAACAGCTGCCCTTGACCATCACACAGCAGAGCTCGAGGAGACCGAAAAGAATCAAACCGAGGGTCTTGCAGACATAGGCACAGTAGACCGGGATGGATTAGGTTGGCCGTGGGTGAACAGGCCCTGATCACACCGTTCAAACTCGTCGAAGCCTTCGCCAGCCCCCCCACAGCTTCCTCATGAAGCGGGATGTAGGGGCCCTTGGACCCTGCCCCCTCTCAGGCGACTTTATGCAAGCACAGGGGGCAGTTCGTTAGCTGATACTTACGCCTCACATCAGCCTCCTCGGCGCATGCAGGCACCGACGCTTAGGTCACACAGGATTTCTAGGGAAGGGGCTACATGTCAGGCCACCTCTCTTGAGGCCCCATGGGAGGGCAAAGATTTTCGCTTGACGCTTGATGTGCTTCCATGTTTTTCCGGGACTTCCAAAACCATTGACGCATTTTTCCTCCTCAGGAGGAGGCCGAGCAGAGGAGGCCTGCCAGCAGGGTCTAGAGCAGCATCATAGTGAGTGTTCGATGCTCGTCGTGAAGATTCAGGCCTGACAGTGGGCGGGGTCGCGGCTTGACCTCTGAAGAGGCTGGCGCAAGGGCAGTCTTCTTGGTGTTGAGCCTCTCTTTTAGACCTTGGCAGGAAAACCTGGGACGCCGCAGACAGGCCAGGATGGAGAGGGGTGCGATGGGGTTCCTCGAGATCCGTCGGTTGTATCCACCCCAGGAGCACAGAGGAGTAGCAGTAGTACTAGTAGTAGTAGTAGCAGCAGCAGGAGGAGTAGTAGTAGTAGTCGTCGCGGTGGTGGTGGTGGTGGTGGTGGTAGTGGTGGTGGTAGTGGTGGTAGTGGTAGTGGTAGTGGTAGCAGTCGTCGTCGTCGTAGTCGTAGTCGTCGTCGTAGTAGTGGTGGTGGTAGTGGTGGTGGTAGTGGTAGTGGTAGTGGTAGTGGTAGTGGTAGTGGTAGTGGTAGCGGTAGCGGTAGCGGTAGTGGTAGCAGCAGCAGCAGCAGTCGTCGTCGTCGTAGTCGTAGTCGTCGTCGTCGTAGCAGTAGTAGTAGTCGTGGTATTCTGCAGTAGCAGTGGGAGGGGGTAGGAGTGGGACTAGGAGTAGGAGTAAGGTAGGGGTGCGACAGTAGCGTGCCAAAGATTGATCCTCAGCTTGAGGCAAGCGGCACACCCGTGCAGTCTGGGGCCAAGAGCTACTGATGTAAGCGAGCACCATGTGAAAGCAGTTTCTGTGTCGACAAGAACATTGAAATCGGACATGGTCAACCTTCAAAGGCGCACGGGCACCCGTGATCGGGCGGACATGCCGGCGCGCTCTTCTCAGCATGTCTGCTGCATCGGTAGAAGATATTGAGTGCTGGCTGCTCTTGCTTTGGCAAAACACCTGCGAAATTTGTACCAAACCCAGGCCAGGTGACACGGGCAGGACTTTCACTCTTGGCATCCGGGCTGCAATGATACGTAGTTTCGAGGTTCGCTACAAATGCACCATCCGTGCATGGCGCCTGCCGGCTCTCAAAAGCACTTGTCACTTGTAGTTGAGCCTGATGATTGCAGGCTCCCCACGACAGCGCTCACAGCCGCCTCCTAGCTCCCCACCAGATCGATTTGACCGGTCACCCTCAGGTGGGGACTTGGTGCATTTCGGTGTTTTCTTCGGAGTATTCGCCTGTAGTGGGAGGGCGAATGGTAGTCTTACCTGCACAGGTAGTGGCTATGCTTCGGATGGCCGCTTCCAAGGGTGTGGCGCTTGGACTCTGCAGGCACGTAAGAATCTGCTGCACGGCTAAGCGCAAGAGACTCTTAGCCTCTGGCTGCCCGTAGGAACAGTGTAATGTTGCTGGCATGTTGGACACTCCCACCTGTTTCAGCATTTGGCTTCGGCACGAGGGGCATGGATCCTTTCGAGTACCCGACTAGCAGTCTACGCATCGAGGCGTTTTCGTTCTCAATCCGCAATGGGTGAATTGTTAAGCAAGTCTCTCCTGATGCTAGTTGCAAATGCTAGCTTCAAAGTGGTGAGCTTGGGAACGGAGAGGTTGTGAATGCTTTTGAAAGCATTTTGCCGTCTCAAGGTCTGGTGCGGGGGAGGCGTGTCGCACCCTTTCATCGGCTTCGGGCATTCCATTGCAACACCAGCTTGGTCTCGTTATGAGGTCGGTGTCGTTGGATCTAAATATGATGCCTGACTGACAGTCGACCTCTACACGGCGAGCGCTGGAAGTGGAGCTTTCGCAGGACGTCCCAGCGTGACAAAGCTGTCCTGACATTTGTCCTGCATCCGTCATGTCCGAGGCGGGAGATCGCCGATCATTTTTGGTGACAGTGCCTGATCTAAGGCTGCAGGCACGGCCAAGGCGGCGACTTGGGGGAGCAAAGGCGAGGCTGCAGACCGTGCTCGACCGAATCTGTGGGGTGGTCAGTGTTCATAAGCATGTGCATAAGCGCTCCCGTATCTGAGCAGTGGGCAGCACAGCAACGGATCAGCGTGATGTGTGTGTGTGTGTACTATAGTTGGCTTTCGCAGCAGGAGCAATTGTCCACGCATGCTTGGACGATCATGGACCGATGTACGCACACGATAAAGGTATCTACACAAGTACTGTACATACCAGCTTTATATATATATAAATATGTATGTATGTATGTATGTATGTATGTATGTATGTATGTATGTATGCATGTGTGCATGTATGTTTACGTGTAGATGCATGTTTATGTGTATATACACTTATATACACGCGTACATATACATATATTTATCCATATCTATATCCATATCTATATCTGCATCTATATCCATATCTTGTCTATAGCTATCGACATATCTATATATTCATATCTGTATCCGTATCTATATCTACACCTCTGTCTGTATATACACATATGTAAAAGTGTTGATGCGGCGGACAAGCCGGGCGGACATATGAGAAGCTAAGTCATGTGCGGAGAGATCAGTTGTGGGGTGCCGAATATCGGCCTGCATCTCCGAAGATGCAGGAAACTGCCGTTTGTCGTGATGCAAGACCCCTCCTTGCAACGATGGAAGAAGAAAAAGCAGTCTGTATGTATGTGTTCTGTGTATCTGTACATATATATATATCAATCATATAATATGATATGTCCATTATCAGCATTTTTTAGGTATAAGAATGCTTCAATTGTAAAAGGATAGAGCAAACAGAATAATTTGATACATTTTGTTGTAATATACAATGTAACATAACAATACAGTATAATGTAGTGTAATATAGTATAGTATAGTATAGTATAGTATAGTATAGTATAGTAAAATATAGCATAATATAGCATGATATAGCATAATATAGCATAATATAGCATAATATAGTAGAATATAGTGAAATATTGTATAATATAGTGTAAGATAGTGTAATTTAGTATAGTATAATGTAGTATAGTATAGTATAATATAGTATAATATAGCATAATATAGTATAATATAGTATAATGTAGTATAGTATAGTATAATATAGTATAATGTAGTATAATGTAGTATAAAATAGTTTAATATAGTACAATATAGTATAATATAGTATAATATAGTGTAATGTAGTATAATATAGTACAATATAGTGTAATATAGTATAATATAGTACAATATAGCATAATATAGTTTAATATAGTACAATACAGTATACTATAGTGTTATATAGAGTAAGATGTTACAATATGGTATAATTTAGGATAATATAGTATAATATGATATAGTATAGTGACATACTTTTATATCATTTGTTTTGATACAATACAAGACAATGTCGTCGTCGTCGTCGTCGTGTCGTCATCGACATTGTCGCCGCCAATTGCTTTTGCACAGTTTGTGCTTTCGGTTGGCGCAGAGAAGGACCGTAATCCGACATCCCGGGCCATTGTAGAGACCTGATACTTGCTTTTTTCATTGTTGTATAAATATAAGATAAGTCTGTATATATATATATATATATGTACACACATCCTGTAAGCTCTAGGGGTATGCATCTCCATCCGTCCATTCGTTTGCTCATCTATCGCGGGAGGCTCCAGTGGATCCGGGCCTGGATGCTGATGAGCCAGCGACTCAAAGCGCGAATCGAGACCTGAACCAGTGCTCGGAGTTTCAGTGAAGTTTCAGCGATTGGTACCATTTCGCTGCTTGTGGCGTGGAGTTGCGAACTGACTGGCAATGGTGGTCGTCTCGGTGCAGCAATATAATCATGTGCTTTTTGTGCATCCTGTCTTCTTCTCCATCTGCAGGTGATTTGCATAGCAATCTTGTTTTGTGAGAGACAAGCAGTTGGGATGCCGGACGACACGGGTTGAGTGCCGCATCTGTGCCGAGACAGATTTCGCTGCCGCTTTTGCATATTCTGGGGGTATCTGTGTGTTTCCCGATTTCCTCCTGAGAGGATAGGCTACATTGTAAGCTTGGTTTCGGGGTGCTTCAAGGACTCTAGGGATTTTGAGGGCTGTGCATGGGGGCCATCCATCTGAGACGAGCGCAAAAGGAATGGGACCTTGTCTTCCAAGCGTTTTCGGCCAGGCTTCCCATTGACCAGACTGGGCCTCAGTCAGCCTACAACACTGCGGATGTCTTGAAAGACATCAGCAGATTATCATGTGAGAGGCCTCGTGTGTTTCCGCTGTTTCCGGTCGGTTTGCCCAGGCGCGAAGGAGAAGGAAGCAGCTTCGAGGCGTTGATTGGGTTTAGAATGCGTTAGGGAAGCTCAGCACAGATCTGTTATCTGCAGTGCTTGCCATCCCCGCCACGCCGTATCACGCCGTCTAAAACCAACGATATCCGGTAGACACAGACTAACTGCTGTCTCGGCGAGCCCCGATGAGTATGCTTGATGGCATCTGGCATCTCACGCCCTGGGACTTCGCGGCATATGTGTTCTGTCGTGTGGCCTCTTAAAGTCACTGCCGCTCAAGTCTGCGTTTGCATGCGTTTGCCTCCGCGTGCCAGGTCCCGCAGCCACGTGGGGCGGGCAGCGTTCGGGCAGGTGCTACTCGATTGCTTGATTCTGTCCTCTGATCACTTACAGTCTTACANNCAGTTGGTGTGCAGCGAACACGCATGCCTGAGCTTCTGCGAGGAAGCGCTGCAAGTGGCAACAGCGTGCCCGGCCAAAGTGCCACGTTCGAGACTGAAACCTGCGTGGTTTTTGACTTGTCTGTTGGATGGTTTTGCTTAAAGATCGTAGAACGGAGCGTGGAGGCCCGCAAAGAGTCCTCCGAGCTCTGCGGGGAGCCGGCGGGCNNTGCAGCTCTTGCCGTTTCCCTTTGACAGTGCCTTGCTGTGTGTGCAAGCGTCCCGCCTTGCAGCCGCGCGCTGGCGACTCGAACAATGTGGCCAAGGCGTGGACTTGCCCAGTCCCTGAAAAGTTTCGATTGTTTCGAAATTCAGCGACAGGGGAGGCGTGGGGGCAGTGGCTGAACCCGAGAACATTTCAGAAAACTCATGAGCCAGCAGCAGCAGCAGGCCCCATGTGATGACGAGCAGTGTTGCGTTTGTCGAGTAGCCCAAGACACAACGGCTGGTGGACCTGGGATGCACACGACCTCAAGAAAGGCTGCACATACCCGTTGCAAGCTAAATGTGTTGTTGATGAGTTTCAAGTTTCTGGCTCAGCAACTATCGATGGCGCTTTGTGGAGAGTGCCCTTGACTACAACAGCTGTGAGGCACATGAGGCTATCGCAAGTCGTGTGCTCGGGGATGGGGTGTAAAGTGCGGGAGGGGCTCGAAGAAGACCAGGGGGCCCAGGGCCTTGGGTCTCGAGCATGGCAGGACCCGCGCGCGAGCGTTGCGTTTTTGTCTGAAGGAAGGGCTGGCAAGGAGGGTTTCAGATTGCGCCGTCTTCCACACCGGGCCGGTGCAGATGTTTTGCTGAATGGAGATCCTATTGCGAGGCTCCTCTCGACATGGGGCTCGACCTGGGTTTCGATGCCGATGAGCCAGCACCCCAGAATGCTGCGGCCTGCAGATGCAGCACTCGCGGGTTCAGATGCACGTGCTGCTATGCCATGGATTTTGCGAAGCGCAATTTAGCCTCCGTGCCATGCAACCGATAGACGCGAGATCCGAGCACGTCGACTACTCCGATTCATGCACTCGCGATTAAAGCACCCGCGACTGCAGCCCGTTCGATGCATTTCGGTATTCAGGTGATTCAAGCACGTGCAATTGCAAGCACTAGTCAACTAACTCTCGAAAGCAGGCTTAGGGTATCGGATGTGGGAAGTGGGGTTCGGTGTAAGCCAAGCCTTTTCTTTAGGGTTTAGGGGTTTAGGGCCTCAGCCTGTTCGGTTTTAGGCTTGCAGGGTTCAGGGTGAGGTTAGGCTTCTGTTGAGGGCTGAAAAGGATTTAGTAAATTGCATCGGGTGGGTGTAGTTAAGCTTTGGGTCTCAGGCCAAGGGAGCCGAGCCTGGTTTAGGGCCCCTAGAAGCGTAAGGCAACGCAGAACTAGGCATTTTTGAAGCAACCAGGATTTTACGACAGCCGCCCCCCCGCCCTTTCTCTCCGGTCAAGCCTTCTGTTGAGATACTCTACATCCAAACTTATACCTTCAAGCTGTGCTCTGGATTTGGTACTTGCTTTTTGTGCAAGTACACGTGACTGTGGCAAAAGTTGGCTGACCTCCTGTTCGGACTTGCCCGGTCGACACAGGTTTTGGAGGTTGCCTTTGGATTCGGTCACATGGGTTCCGAATGCGTAAGAGCATGCGGCTTGAGTTTTTCACCTCCCTGCGCACGGAAAAGAGGCGGCAACAAAAATCAAGGAAACAACCCAGAACTCAACAACCGAAGCCCGAAAACAGACCGGGCTCTCCTTCCATTCTGATATCCCAAAGCTTAAATCCTGAAACCCCAGCATCCCAAACCCGACACCGACCCTAAACAAACCCTAACGCCGGAAACTTCATCACGGCATGACGTGAAGCACTCCTCCTACCCAGTTTGGAGTTTGGCGTGCGGGTGAGGCTAGGCTATAAAGCACTGCCCTGCGTCCTTGTGCAAATCCCGGGCGCAAATCGTGTCGGTTCACGAATCCGGGCGGTCGGTGCGCGAATCCCTGATAGTGCGGGAATCTGCGGTGCTGCACGAATCCTCCGCAGTCGGGGTTGAATTGTTGGCGTGCGGATCTGCTGCCGCCGTGAATCACCTGTGCGTGAGTCCAGGGGCACAACGCGTCCCTCAGGCAGCATCGTCATGGGCCGTAGGTGCAGTGTAGATCGAGCACCTTAAAAGTTGTCAGTCTCTGTCGATCTTTTAGGCTTGGCCTTCCGGATCTTGGCATTTCCGACCCGCATGGAGCCCAGCAAGCTTGCAAAGTCGCGAAAGAGTTTCTGTCGAGTTTGCGAAGGCGTGAAGGAGAAGGAAGCAGCTTCGAGGCGACGGGAGTTTTCGGACGCAAGCCTACTGCGGACCCAAGGACACCCTAGGCAGACCTACCATGCACAGCGGCAAGCAAAGTCAGCCTGTTTTGCCGAGCCCCCCGCTGAGTATTCTTCTCGATGTTTGCTTGATGGCACCTGGCATCTCACGCCCTGGGACTTCGCGGCATATGTGTTCTGTCGTGTGGCCTCTTAAAGTAACTGCCGCTCAAGTCTGCGTTCGCCTCCGCGTGCCAGGTCCCGCAGCCACGTGGGGCGGGCAGCGTTCGGGCAGGTGCTGCTCGATTGCTTGATACAGTCCTCTGATCACTTACAGTCTTACA
>CAJNJA010031030.1:20362-62350 GCA_905231915.1 Symbiodinium necroappetens
TGAAACCTGCGTGGTTTTTGACTTGTTTGTTGGCTGGTTTTGCTTAAAGATCGTAGAACGGAGCGTGGAGGCCCGCAAAGAGTCCGCCGAGCTCTGCGGGGAGCCGGCGGGCGTGCAGCTTACACACTCACGGGTTGCACAGGCGAAAGCTGCGGCAACAGTTTGCCCAGGTACCGCCAAGCACTGGCTCTGTGATGCAGGTCGACGGGGGTTTCAGCTGAGCTGTGCTGAGCTGTCTGTCGGGTTACTGGTACTTAATTAGGTCTTTGGCCGGACACGCGCAGTTCGAGTGGACCTTGCCATGTTACTCTCGACAGCCTTACCGCTTTCGTCCCGCTTTGCAGCCCCAGCGTGCTGGCGAATCCGTCGCTGTGGCAAAGGCGTGGACATTGTACGTGCCCAGTCGCAGAGAGGAAGCACGGTTTGCTGAATGGTCCGGGAGAGTACGATAAGGTCTTGCAGCTTGGCTTTTTTTTCGGCCTTTCCAATGTCGTGAAGTTGAGACACGTCGTGTCGTACCGCGAGTGGCGGCGCAGCGGCCGGGCCGAGTTCCTGTGAGGCCAAGAGCAGACTGGCGAGCGGCTCGCAGGCCCAGGGTCACGTCGAACTCGCTTCGATCCGACAGTTTGTGAGGCTGGAACGAGCCAGAAAGAACTACAGAACAAATCAGGGAGTTTGGATTTCCCGTGACCTGAGATAGATTCTTTGGCTTGTTGCGTTGGCAGCCGCTCCGCAAGGCTCCGGCCACTGCCAATCTGCAGGCCCTTTTTCAGAGGGTCCAATGTTGTTATGCTCCGTCCGTATGTCCTCTGCGCTTTCTCTTTTTAAAAAGAGGCGATCGCTAATTTGTGCTCTTGCTACAATGGTCGTAACATGAGGGTGTTGTAACATGAGGGTGCACTTCCGCATATGTAAAGCGAGGCTGAGATTACAGGGCTCAGAGCACAGGCCAATGACAGTGGCCCAGTTGTTATCGCGATGTCGAGATCACATGTGTACCACAAACCCACGTGTGGAGCACTCACGTCCAGTAACAGTGTGAAGACTTTTCAGCCATGCAACTTGTGTCATAGGGGCGAACGTGAGACCCAACAATTTTGGATGTGCGGCCCGCCACCTGAAAAAGCGACGGTGTGTAACATAAGAGTGCACCTCCGCACATGTGAAGCATTGCTATCGAAGCATGAAGCGAAGCCCTCTGCGATCAAAGGAAACAGCTTCAATGGTTGCCAGACACAGGCACATAATCAAGCGCTAGGCCAGATTTGAAGTTGCATCATCAGGGTTGGCTTCATTCTGCACAGGCGACGCAATCCCAGCCTGCCCTAAGCTGAGTTCGGTAAAACAACGCAGATGTCTGGAGGAAGTGCTGGGCCGGGTTCGTAATAATTAAAGCAGCAGTAGTGCATCAGTAAATAAACTCAAGCTTCGAGCTACCTTGTTCGACAGAGTCATGGCGAATGGACGAGTTTCACTTCCTCGATTCGTGCGCAGACTCCTATCTGCTCACGACATCTCACGGACCGAGGAAGTCTCGCTGATGGATCCTTTGTTCACCAAGGTGCCACGCGCCGCAGCTGAGCCAGCGCTCGACACTCGGAGTGAGTTGCTTTCGGCAGAAATGCTGGGCCCCCCTGCTTTTTGCAGCCTGGGGAGGTATGAGCCGCGCAGTGGCACCATGCAAGCAGAGCATCAGGCTTCGGGCCTTTTTGGCGGAATGCCTTAACACTGTGTCACCTTGGCAGGTACGTGTGACACCTGTGCCGTCTGCTGGTGCGGTGCTTCTGCCCCACATGCTCGCATCCTAGCCTTCTTTTCGAACTCGGAAGATCCTGGTGGCACATCAGAACATTCTTTCTGTCTCAACTCAGGGCAGAAGGGCCAACGCCCAAGGGCGGCATCAGCACTCCGCCCTCAGAAAGGGATCTGTCCTTCGCGATTGATCCTGGCGCGTGCAGCCCAGAAACTGCAGTCGATGCGTATCCAGGCTCAGCCAAGCAAGTCAAGCGATCTTGCCGAGGCACTGGGAGGCCCAAGCTTTCCGGCTGGCCCGCCTCTTGGCAGTGCGCCTTCGCACGATCTGTCAGAAACTCGGGTGAATCTTTTGCGCTTCGTAGAACCATTGGTTGTCCGTCCAGGCTGCTGCAACTGGCACAGGCTAAGGCGAAGGCAAGGAGCCGAAACTTGCCGGAGTTGCAGCAGATCTTTTTATGGCCTCGTGAGTCTCGTTCCTTGGGAAGGTTAAGCACCTGGAGCTGCAGCTCGAGGCTCGGCGCTTGGCATGGCTTCGCTTCGGTTTCTTTGTCGGGTCTGTCAGGACTGCGAGCAGCGCTGGCAGCGGCGCTTTGAGGATGCGAAGCGCCAGGAGGACGCTGGGCATGCGCGTTGGGCCCTCGAGCAGACTCGAAGCCTCTCTTGAGTGTCGTTTGTGGTCTCGTGGTATTGACTTCAGGTATGGAGTTGCAGTGCCGATACCTGGAAGCTGAGCTCGACAGATGCAAGGAGCAAAGCATCGCACTAATGCCGCGGGTCAGTGTCCAGCGATGAGACAGCATCTGTGCCAGGAAGTGCACGCCAGCGAGATGCGACACTTTCAAGAGCAGAAGCGACTTCTGGTCCAAAGTGCAGCACCCAGATTGTTCACGGCGAGAGCTGTGAATGCTGATCCCACCCGAAGGTCATACGACGGAAGTAGAGGATGCAAAGCGCGAAGAACGACGGAAGGCAAGCTGAACCCTAAACGGTTGCTTTCAGCCTACCGATTACAATGTTGTGTAATGCGGGATCATGTTGTCGAGTTTGGGCTTCCGGGAAACTGGTTTGGGACGGTTTGGGACCCGTAGCCTGCTGATCCCACATGAACTTTCGCTTCGCACATTGCGCTTGATGCATCTGCTGCCTGACCAGGCGCAGGCAGACATCGACAAGGCCTGTCACACCAAACTCTAGTCTCATGGTGGAAGTGCAGGGGTTGCGAGATGAGTTATCGTAGGTGAAAGCCGACTGCCGACTGGAGATGGAGGCCTCGACAGCCACAGATGAGTTATAGTTGTGGTGATTCCCAACGCAAGGAGCAGAAGCGGAAGCACGAGCGTTCCGTTTCCATCCTGAAGCAGCAGTCCGACGTCGAGGCCTTCCGAACGGAGCATTGTGTGGGCGACGTGATCGCTGTGAAGAGCAGGCAGAGAGCCTCCGTCGGGCACATAGCGGAGAGCACCATCTCACGAAACTCGTGGAGCAGGCCGCGCGGCTTCCCCCAAAAGGCGGGACCCAGTGGCATGTGGGCCAGGTGCAGGGCTCCGTGGCCGAAGTAGAACGACTCAGTCCAGAGCTTAACAGGTTTTATCGGTGGCAACAGTGGCAACATTAACTGCTGCCCACACAGGCAAACGCGTGGATTCCGACAAGACTTTGGAGTGGTCATGCTGCCGCGTCTTGAGCATTGAAAGATGTGAGTAGCAAAGCAATACTTCATATAGAATCATTCAGCAATTCTCAGAAAACACGTGGAGATCTGTCGAGTGTAGTTGTCGGCCAGGTCGGTTCGCGAGAGGCAGTTGGAGGCAAGAGAGAAGAACGCGCGTGAGTTGGAGGCGGTGATTGGGTCGGAAAGACGAGGGAAACAGAGGGAGCATTGCTCGCCGAAGTGAAAGCTTTGTTCCTTCGATGAGACCTCGGTTTGCAGCCTCTGTCACTACGTAACGTAGAGACATCAAGAACTCGCATGCAGATGAGCTCATTACCCTCGAATCTTTTGCCTGATGCGATGTAGTGCCTGTTGCCAGGCGCAGCTCTCTCGCCAGGGCAAGGAGGTAGAGGAGCAGCGAAGAAGACTGCCACTTCCACAGCATCCGGCGAATCCGGGGCTTCGGTCGGCTGCAGCGCTTCATCCCGAGGTCTGAGATGGTGACGAACTTGAGGTCTTCTCAGGAGTTGTGTTTTGATGACAGTGCCGCTCCGCTTCACGCTGGTGTTGCTGGAGTCGGACGGTCTTGTCAGGAAGACGATAGTACCGCCATCGCTGCTGACCGCGAGCGGCTTCAGGCCCGCAGCGAAGTTCTTCTTCTGGACCAGACGAGATTGTACAAGACCCTGCGCTGACAGCCGCTGACAGCGGTTGCAATGCAGCAGGCGGAGCATCAACGTCTGCTGGATCTGCAGCAAAGTGTGCGTGATGTTGGAGTCTCGGTGTATCAGTTGTTGCACACAGCGGCAAGGAAATGAGGGTTTCAGTCTGCAGTGGCAGTCCATTAATGGTTTCTGCTGCATGAGCCTGCTAAGCCTCCCAAAGAAACGCCGTACAGTAGTAGTACGACTCGAAGATTCAGAATCCCGAGTGCAGAGATGATTAGGAGTATTGGGGCATGGAGAGCTGAATGCAGCATACCCGTCGTGAGCCTTTTGGAAGTAGCGGTTTCATTCATTTTTGGCTTTGAAGTCAGCATCTCTGGCGAACCATGTGCATGTTGATTCAATCACAGCCCATGAACCACTGGGGCGCAACAACCTGCTCTGAATAGGGGTCCCTGTCACCAAAGCAGCAAAGGAAGGGCTTTCTTTCAATGGGGACTTTCACGCGTCGAAGTTGGGGAGAGCGCAGGAGTTACTTGTTGGTGAAGCCGCTCACAGGCTGACCGAAACAACAAGGAGGCGATGAAGCACGCTTGGGCCCAGGCAGCTGCCACACCTGCTGAAGAAGTTGAAGACGAAGCTTGAAGATCTGTTGCGCAGGTGGAAGAGGAGCGGAGGACTTTGCAGGAGCAGCAGCTCCGCTTGGACAGTGAGCCTCTGCCTAAGACGACTGCAAGGCCCCAGAACGGGCCCCACAACTCTGAAGAGCAGCGGTCACCGGATCCGAGGCTGAACGCGAGAAGAGAGGAGCTGGACGTGCAGGCCGCGGGATGTGCAGCTGGGTGGGATCCACCCCTGAGTGTCTTGAGCAAGGAGCATCGGCTGAAAGCCGAGACGGAGAGGCTGAAGTCCTTGCACCAGCAGATCGAGGCACGGCGCGAGTGCAGCAGTGCCTGCGCACGCGTGTGCCGCGGCTCTCGGGCTAGACTTTGCTCCGAGGTGGCGCGGCAGAGCGCTGCGCGCCGGATCCGGGACACGGAGTCCACGGTGGCCAACGAGCGCAGCCGCCTCGGCGGCCTGGTCTTTTTGCTTTCCTCGCGCGCGAGTGGGCGGCTGGCGGCAGAAGATCACCTGCATTTCTGTAGCCCAGAAAAGGCCCTTTGCCTCCGTCCGCTGCTCGAGGTGTTTTCCTGTCCGCAGCTTCTGCGCACTGCCTTGGTGCATGTGACGATGGGGCTTGGGCAATCTAGTGCTTTTGCACCTGATGCATCTGGCACGCTTCTGGCTGATGGAAGCCGATGGGGTGTCTTCGATCTCCAAAAGGCCGGGAAAAGCTGCAGTTTGGAACGTGTTAAGTTTGACCTGCAAGCCATCGGCCACAGGTTGCTTACGTCGGTGACATCGATAGGGTGCTGATGGCTCGCTCTGTCGACATCGTCGCATCTGGTTTCCGGTGGACGGAAGGACCGACATGGCTGCCTTCTCAAGGTGCCTTGCTATTCTCCGACACCATTGACGCACGTGTCTACCGCTGGACTCCACACGGTGTCAGTGTTTGGATGGAGCAGTCCGGAGGCTTCGATGGCCAGAATGTATGCGACCACGAGCTTCTATTCGAGCCCGGCAGCAATGGCATGGCCCTGCAGGGAGACGCTCTGTTTCTGTGCCAGCATGCGACACGCCGTGTTGTCAAAGTGGGCATCCCCAACGTCGTGCCTGGAGCAAAGTTCTGTGAGACCAACTTCACGGTTGTGGCAGATGCTTTCCGTGGGACCAGATTGAACTCGCCAAACGACGTCATCGTGGGGCCCGATGGGAAGAGCGCTTCTTGCATGCGTTCTGTTCCATGTCTGCTGTGCATGACATGCCTCAGAGGACCCCGGGTTTTCTTTGTGCATTGAATTGCACTGAGGTCTGGTTCACGGATCCCATCTACGGTTTCCTCCGCAAGGCATCCGAGTCCTTCGGCCCAAGGCTTCCCCTGGATGGCCTCGAGAGCGACAATCACAATCCCTGTGACCTGCCGTACCTTGACGACTGCGCAGAAGCCCAGGGCCCGAACCACAAGGGTGTGTACCGCTGGAAAGATGGAGCTCCTCAGCCTCTGTCTAATGAGGGCTTGACCAAATGCTTTTCTTTTGTTTCTCCAGTTGATGCCCTGCTTCTCTGCCTCCTCGGCTGATCTGGTCGTAAAGGGGGTGGGTTCGCACGCAAGTTGACGAACATTAGCTCAAGCCAAAGGATTTGCTCCAAATCCCAAGTCTGGGCATAGCCTGGGTGCCTCACGATGCCGTCGTTCGACCCTCCCCCCAAACGATGCCGATGCCACCAGCTCCTTTCGGATGCTGCAGGAGATCCAGCTTGTGACAGACATCCTGGACCGTCCGAATGGTCTGGCTTTCTCGCCTGACGGCGAGCTCTTGTGGGTCGCAAACAGCAACAAAAAGACCGCAAGCTGGACGGCCTTTGAAGTAAGCGACGATTTACCGCTCAAGCCGGTCATGGTCTTGAGCGAAGGTACAAATGAGCAGTCTGGCCACGACTCTGTCTCGACCCCGGTTTACTATTTAGGGGAGATGCCTGGAAAAGGCGTCTCCGATGGCTTCAAGATTGACGACCAGGGGCTGATCTGGTCCTCAATGCCCGCTGGCCTCTGCATCCTGGATCCTAAGCCACCGAAGCCCCATGTTGTCGCAAAGGCCGGGAGATGTTTGCACGTCGGTCCTAGCGGCTAGCGGCCTAGCCTGGCCCCTGTAAGGTGATCTTCCACACCAACGTATCGAACCTGACCTTCGGAGATGGCACCTCGGCTTTTGTCTCCTCGTTGGGCCGGGTGAGTGCCCGCCTGCCCGACGCTGTGTTGTTACAGTCCAGTTGAAATTCACTGAGGTGGCGATGTCTGGGTGACAGGCCTGGGGCATCTCTGGCGCCTGCACCGCAAGACGACGCTGTGACTTGCGGCAGCACCTTCATGGCAGAAACCGAGATGTTCTGACTTCGGCCACCTGTGCACAAGTTTCTGAGTCAGGCAGAGGCAGTGGGGACGGGCTTTCCCGCCCGCAGCTCTCATATCGCGGCAGATACGTCTAGCTCGGAGGCGTACAGGGAGAAAGAGGAGGAGGAGGAGGTGAGATTGTGGCAAGACATGATTGAGTACTGGGAGGAAGTCTTGCAGTTGCAGGGCTTGCAAAGCGTGCGTTGCGAAGACTGTGCAAGCATGCAGCATGCATGCTCTGTGACGTACTTGAGCAGCCACTAGTAGAACGACATAAAGTTTCACGCGCAGAGTTCAAAGGTGTGCTGACCGTGGAGCTTCAGAGGCTTCGCGATTGAAACAGGCTACGACACGTCAGACTTGTTGAAGTGATGTGCGGAGTACAAAAGAACTGAATCGCCGTTTGATTGCTGAAGTTGAAGGCTTGTTGGTCCTTGTTGGTGCAAAGACCGCACGGCAACCATCTACTTCTGCAAAGGACGTTGCCTCATGAACGACTTGGAGGTCTTCGAGGAGAGACGCCGGCTCCACGCGCAGGAAGTGGGCCTCCCGTCCATGCCTTTGCTGTGGTGGGATCGCTGAATGGCTCGGGTGCTCAGGCGCTGAAGCTGGAAACAGACCGCAAAACCTTCCAAGAGGCCGTGGCCTGCATTTCGTGGGCTGAGCCAATCCCTTAATATTATCGCAACATATCGTAACGTCTTGATATCCTGCCGGTACCCTTTTGAGAATCTGGGGGTACTAGCGACTTCCGGTATGTCGCCCCATCGACTTTTAGGGTTTAGGTATGTTTAGGTTTCAGGTGGTGGGATTATGCAGCAACTGGTATCGCAGTCTAGCAAGCAGAGCTCGGTGCTGCAAATTCCGAACACAGGAGAAGGAACAGTTGGAGAGCGACCTCCAAAGCATGGGCCTGATGGCCCACGAGGTTGAAAGGCCAGACACTGAGGTTTCGATCATTTCGCGAGACCATCGGAACACCGTCACTGAGAGGCGTTCCGAGGAGATTCGGGCGCTGCATGACCAAGCAGCAGAGGTGCCGAAAGGGGCTGCTTAGGACTGGACCCTTCGATCGCAAGGGAGGGCATTGCGCAAGGCCAGAGCAGAGCTGCAACTTCTTCGTGGCCAGCTGCAGGCGGCCGATGGTGGTTCGGGATGTAGGACATCCGCGTAGTGGCGTAGTGACCGGTGCAGGAAGAACGAACGGCTCAAGGCTCCGAGATGGAGCGCCTCAAAACCATGTCGGGGACTCTGGTCCTGGTGCAGCGTAGCTTCAGCCGCCGCCTCTCATGGCTCAGCTAGAGGCATTCCTTGGTTGAGCAGCAGCGGCTGCAGTTGCTCCAGACCGAAAATCAGCTGCGCTTGCGTGGTATCGAGGACAGAGGCATTTCTTCGGCCTTTGGGACTCCTCTGACTGTCCTTTCAGTTGAAGGATGTGGACCTACAGCTCACGGCACAGGCGGCTTCGACGCATCTTGTGCCACGTGTCGGCGAGTGATGGTCCTGCAGGCACACTTTGTTGCGCCGGGAGCAGACCAGCTCCAGCCCCAGACTCCTCCGTGCTGTCACACAGGCCCTGATGCCGTGCGTCTCAAGGTCAGCGGCTTTCCCGGTGGCTGAGGACAGGGAAACGGCTGCTCGATTCTGCTGTTGTTCGATTTGCTCGCCAATGGAGATCGCACATTTCCCTTCAGTTCGTGAGACATGCTGTAGGCCCTCCCTGATCCAGTGAGGGCAGGTCGGCGTCGGAAGCTCAGAAATAGGGGTCTGGTCTTGCAGCGTGCCTGTCCTGCTAAGACATGACTTGAACCCGGGCATGATCATGGTGGCACTGCTGTCTTCCTCTCTAATCCAGTGTCGAGCATCTTCGTGTTTTGATTGATGAGCCAAGGCGAGCCTGAGATGCTAAAGGCGGACACGGCGATGATTTAGATTCCCTTGCCATATTGGATTTTAAGTTTGCACGGTCTACAAACAGGTTTTCGGTTGATCAGCACATGCTCGCCTCACGCTACGACTCACAAGCCTGCCTCTGGAAAGGCTGGCGTGGCAGGACCACTCTCCAAGAAGAGACTTCCTGCACAACTCTTACAAGCACAAGTGTCGGGCGAATGTTCGGATGCACAAGCAGCTGGCAATGACAACCATGCTCATGAGCCTGAGGCAACTCCCTGCAGGGCAGGTGGTCGGCCGACAGGCTTGCCGCATTGGACATCCAGTTCACGGATTCACATAGTGTGCTGTGGCTGCAGGTGGCTTTGGGTTCGAAGTTCGGTCGCAGCCGAGCCCTTAGCCGTCATTCAGAAAGGAAAGCGGATGCTCTTCACGTTCTTAGGGAAAGCAGCAAGATCGGCACGGGTCGTCCGGTCTGACAAGATTCGAGTCCTCAGTTCCTTTCGGCGCTCCACCGAACCCATCAAACTTGGCAAACGCAACTCGACCAAGGGTGCCATTCAGCAAGAGAGAAGCATGCACAGATTGCTCCGACTCCCGGTGGAGTGCGGCACAACGGCGCGTGCAAAGAGGATGGATTATGCTATGTAGTTCATCATGTACAAGTTCTGCAAGTGAGCCAGCACTCTCCAGCCCTCATAGGCTGCGAAATCTGAGTTTGTACTAAGAAGATGCTTCGTGCACATGCCATGGCAACTGCTACATGATGTACCAAGTCAGTTCTCCTTGCCCGACCCTGTTTCGTTACAGCTTATCAATTCACATGGCTTGGCCTCTGAGGCTTCAGCGATTACGGCAGGAGAACGGCGCCATGCAGACATACCTCACACAAAGTGCTGCCTTCTTGCAGCAGGTGCTTATCTACTGCTTGTCCTGACATGCTGGGTGTTTGTCGCACGCTTATTTGAGGCGCAGGGGGCTGCTGCACCTGCTCCGGAAGCTTGGCCGAAGTTGCGAGAGTAAGGAGAATACATGACGTGAGAGAATCACGGGAAGGACAGATTTGGCAAGCTTGAGAAGCATATAGAAGCGACCGGTGCGGCTTGTAGTGCCGGGGAAAGTAATCGCTCAGAGGGATGAAGCTTCGGAGAGGTGCGCAGAGCCCTGAGCTTGGGCACAACATCGCAGGCATCTCAGTGTCCTGCAGTTGCAAAACGGCCTGGTCATGCAAGCACAAGTTCCGACATGTTGGAAGTCTTTCCAATGCAGGCCTTGTGTCCATGGTTCACCAGAATGGGTATCGACTGCTGACCCTTGCTCTCCTGGCCGAGGTCTGATACGCCCCTGGAGGACATTGCAAGCCCAACATGAGCTGTCTCGAGACAATGTACTCCTGTATAGATTTTCCAGGACCTGTCCAGCCAAACGTCCTCTGCTGACTTGTGAATGGGGCTTTTGCCAGTGCCTCATTAGCTACATCCTACCTCTGCTGTGTCTGGACAGTCCATGTCAAGCTGGTCCGTTGTCATTCTGCGAGCGCCCGTGCCTTGCAGGTGTCCAGTACCATAGCATGCCCTTCTGAGGGTGTGCCAATGAGAGGCCTGCCAAAGAGAGGTCGTTCAGTGCCACGAAGTCAGCACCACGTGGATTTCATGGCATGAAACCAGTGGCTCCAGTGGCAGTGACCAGTTACCTGCAGGCTGTTTTATGGGTTTCACTCCTTAGTAATGCTTAGTCAGACTTAGAACTTCTGAAGCAGCCAGGCTTCGGGCCCTTGCGCTTGAAAAAGGTAAGGCTCTAAGGCGCACGGCATGCGCTGCTGATGCGTTTTTTGCGTGCAGAGGTCACGGGCTTGTCTTGCTCATAGCGACTCATGCGTGCTGAGATGCCTCGAATCGAAGTTCGAGCCGCACTCCCTCATAACTTTCAATAGACTCGAGTATAAACATGTATGAACAGCCTTATGAGAGGATTTAAAGCATTGCCTCAGCATCATCAGCTCCCAGCATGTGCTTGCGCGTCGTGCCCTCGATGCACCCGGATTTCCCTATCGACCGAGGAGCTTAGCACCTCGGGTTTAGAGTCACCCGGAGCATCGTTGACGAATTGATCCACAGGAGAATGGCACAGTGTGGCGTGGAATGTTGCTTACGACTGGCCTCCGGTGCCATCCTCCTGCTGGTAGTGTGCCTGATAGGCTCCGACACCGCTCATGGACATAGCATGTAGTAGAGGCAACTTTGATTGAAGCCGAGCGTGAGCAGGAATCCTTTTCAGCCTGGGTTCTACAGAGGATGCATGGCACCTGGGATCCGTTGAGGAGGTGCCCTGCCAGCTAAGCACTGAGGATACAGCCACGAAGACCAAGCCTATCCTGTGTGCTTCATAATTCTGCCTGCGGCAGTGCAACTCTTACCTGCAGGTGTGGAACGATGTTGCTGGTTTGGACCTTTCCGCCTACTTCTTGGCCCTTCTGACGCTCGTCTGCAGCACGTCTTGAGCTCTCATGTGCTCGATCCAGCTTCATCGGCATCTCGACTTGCGGCGCAAGGAAAAAGGCAATTGCACCTTCTTCGTATCTTGGTATCTTCTTCGCATGTGAGCTTGCACAGGATCGGGATCCTCACCGTGCTCCCAGCCTTGATTTGCCCAAGAGGGGCCTCGGAGGAGGAGGGGGCCAAACCTGAGCCGACAGGTGCCAAGCCCAACCGCATCGAACCGCTCGCCTGCTTTAATCTGCTTGAGGCAAAGCCCCTGGAGTGGCCACGCCGGCGCCCCCGGCGACCCCAGCACCAAAGCCGAAGCCGAAGCCGAAGCCAAAGCCGCTCAGCCCGAGGACAGGGCCAGGGGCCACGGGGCGATGCCTTCGGATGCTGTGCATCATGTGGCCACTGACCAGGAGCCAGGCGAAGGAGCTGGTGGGTTCCCGCATGAGCCCAGAACAGGCAAGGCTTCCTGCTGTCCTGATTCACATCGGTGTGAAGCTCGCTTTGTGACTGCAAGGCCCAGAAGGCCGCTGAGAAGATTATCTCTCTGCGGTCGTACGTGGAGCGAGCGGACCCGTGGCTTGATCGCAAAGAAGCAATAGAGGGCAGGCCGGACAGCAACAGGCTTTGTGATGTTTGTCTCACACTTTAAGTGTGAGGATTAACCTGGACGAGATGTGGGCCTTCTTTGATATGCCTGCACCGACAAGTAGCCGATCCATGGATCCGTCGGATCCGGTGATGCAGACTTTGAAGGGGAAGCTGAACCGACAGCGACTGCTTTTCCACCCCGACAAGAACGGACATCCTGAGGCAGGAAGGGCACTCGAAGCTGCAAGGGAGTTCTGTGAATAAGAAACAGCCTCGGCTTTGCTTGTCGTCTTCGGCGCCAGGCCGAGAAGACCTTCAAGTTCTTGGAGGTCTGCCATCAGAAGCTGATGCGGGCCTACACTCGCCAGGGGGAGTCCGTCCACCAGCGCACAAGGAGAGAGGAGGAGGAGCTGAAGAAGGAGACGGACGCAGCTGAGCTCGTGTAAAAAGGTGTGATTGGTGACGACCCCCGAGGAGGAGGAGCGCCGCAAGAAGCAGGAGGAGGAGCGGCGGGCGCAGATGGCTCGGCGCCCTGTTTTTGTTCTCTGCGAGTCTGCGAACTCGCTCTCCTTGTGAGGCCTTGATCGAGAAGGAGGAGGAGGAGAGGGTCCGCCGGGCGGAAATGGAGAAGCAGCGCTTGGAGGCGATGCTCCAGGCAAAGCAGCTCCTTGGATGTTTGCCATGCCCCTGCCCTTTCTCTCGACCTCCCCCCCATGCCCTGACTCGCACGAGTCTGCATCGTCCAAGGTTGGCCTTCGAAGCCAAATGCAACAGCAACAGCCAGTGCTCGAGCTGCACGTGGAGCAGAGGGGGCAGGGGGTCAAACTACAAAGAGAAACGACCGAGGATCCTCACGCGCTCCTCCTCGACCGAGCTGCCCGTCGCGGGCATCTTCGCGAAGACGTGTGTTCTCTCCAAGAGCTTACTGGGCAGACAGGCCTTCTCCTGCAACATGTTCCACTGGTGCCGTCGCTCCCGCCGGACAGGAGGATGTGGAGCAGCCAGCGGCCCCTATTGGCACGCTCAAAGTCCAGCTGCTACGTGCACGTGATCTTCCCACCCCAGAGACGCTATGACGCACATGCTCGTGATCGCAACTTGCATCGCTTCGCCAGCTCGATTCGGTATTTCGAGACTCAGGTATTTCCTCTCTGGCTTCAACTTCGCAGAAGTGCACCTCAGTTGCACTTGGTTTGGCGAGCCTGAGCACGCTACCCGCTAGCCGCTACCATCGTCGAGCTCAGGCGGGTCGGAGAGCAGAGCTTTCAGTCTCCCAAAGCTCCAGGGGAGAACCCTGTGTGGGACTGCAGCTTCAGCTACCAAGTGCACAGAGTTGACACAGTGCTGGGGGCATCTCGGCTTTGAAGAGCGACATCCGCACTTAAGGGAGCGCCTTAGAATCGGCTGAGGTGAGCATCTTCCGGGAGGGATGGTTTCAGGACTACGTCCTTGGGAAGCTGGAGATCCCCTTTCTGGACCTCGAGGAGTGGTCCGGGCATCCCATCGGCCGCCTGCTCGAGCCGCCGGAAGATGCTCACACTGACGCTGACGGCATGCTCGTGGAGCTCCGCGCCTCCTTCGAGTGGTTCTGAAAGTGACAGAAAGCTGCTTGAATGCTTCGGAAGGCATAGCCTGATCGAAAAGCCGTGTAAAGCTTCGTGGGATCAGCTGCAGCTCCTGATGGACACGCTTGCTGAGCTCGACGCTTGCAACAGAACCCTCGTCACGCACCTGGAAAAACATCTCAACGGTCTGCTTTTTCAAACGGATTGTTGACAAATTGCAAGGCTCCACCGTTTCCCCCCCGGCACTCGAGAGGCTGCATGCAAACTTGTAAAGTCTTAAAGTCGCATTCGGGCAAGGGCGCTAGTAATTCTGGCCTGACACTCACCGGGAATGCTTCTTCTTCTCGCGCTGCTCAAGTAAACTGTGAGGGGCCACAAAGGGCCAGAAGGTGTGGACAGAAGAACACAGGAGAGCATTACTTAGCAGAGCCGCATCTGTTTCTAATTTAGCAATCGTATTTCGTGCTGTGTTGGCAGCTAGCAAAGACATGCAACGCTTGTGCTGATGGCCATGACACTGAGGCATGGGCTCCGTTTGACAAAACATTCCGCCAGATGAATTAAAACACCCGTTTGCCGTCTCCACTGCTTCCTTCTGCAGGCGAAAGAGTAGTTTTTCGGGATGCCCAGCATTGGCCAGATTGCCGATGCCACAGTCCCCTTTGACTGTAGTACAGAGTTGTATTTGTCTGCCTTGCTTTAGTATGGCAGCTCCCCATGTTGCTTTTCGGTTGAGCCTGCCGAGGCCGCTGCGACCACGCCATCTCGAGGAGGCGTCTCACATGCTCTTAGACTGTCAGATTAAAAGCTCAGCACTCGTACAGTGAAGCTGCAGCGTGCCTTGGGAAATTTTGGGGGGCAGGGTCGATCCTCCCCTTCCTGCTCGCCAAAAGGCAGGGCGTATCCCATTGGACACCAGGAAAGGGCCGAGTGATGAAACTTTCTTTGCTGTCAGGGCGGGGCCCAATGGCTGCGACCTTTGCTTTCGCCGGATGCCCAGGCCCTTGAGACTTCTGAACTGTTGGTATCTGCCAGCCCAGGAGTCCAGTCCCAAGACAAACCGGCGTCTTAGCTCCCCAAAGGCAAGGGACTCGGGCCCGGATCTCAGTTGACTGAAGCTTTTCAGGGCGCCCAGCATCTGAGACTGACAGGTTTCTTTGTTTCAACTGGCGACGGTACGCAAAGTGCCGCCGTGACCGTGGGGTCGAGAGTGCCAACATGTTTCGGCTCGGTTGCTGTGGCCTGCAATGCTTAATCCTTGATGCTAACCGTTGTGGCAGGACAAGGCATGTGAGCTCCATCAGCACCTGCGACTCAATAACCAAACCGCAGACGGCTTCCACAGCTCGGCCCCCAAAACCGCGATGCACATTTCCGAGCCTGCTGGAGCAGAGCGCCTGTGGAACTCTCTGCTCTGAGCTACTCGGCCTAATTTGCCGTGACTTCGAGTGCATACAAGGCCACCTTGGAGAGGAGATCTTCAAAATCCAGTTCCATCCCCAGCCGTGCAATTTCTCAATTCGTGAGAGCCTCCAAGAATTCGCACTTACTGTATCATGTAGTAACCGCAGCAGCAAATGGTGGCAGCAGCTGTAGGGTTAGAAGCGGTAGTCGTAGGACCATAGTAGCAGCAATTGTGTTTACCATATAAATGCAGCTTTGAGGTCTGCCAGATGCACGATCAGAGAGGCCAACCGATGGCGACAAGAGCCAGAAGTCAGTGATCGGCTTAGCTACAGCGCCACAATGTCGACAGTGATTCCATGCATTTTCCGTGTGCCATTGAGCCGATCCAGTGACGATGCCGAGGTAGCTCTGATGCTCGCCTCAGACTAAGCTGTTGTTTATTCTGCTACATGAATGTCCCGCCTTGAGAAACGAGGCTAAGTGCATGCAGAGCAGTCTCAAACTGCCTGGCATGGACAGCCGCAGCAGCCCTCGCAACCAGCCGCCAAGTCCGGAGGCAGGAAGCGGCGCATGCAAACCCGCACAGCTCAGCCGGAGTTCGGTCCGAGGCGGGTCGGAGTCCTCTGTCGGCTGCCGGCCTCGTGCATGGCTCAGCTGCGAGAGCACGAAGTTCTTCTGAAGCTTACATGGCCTGCACGGCTCGAGCGAGAGAGGTCTTGTCAAATGGGCAGACGAAAGAGACGAAAGCACGTGGAAGCCTCGGAGGCGGCTGCGGCTGTTGCAGGTAGCCGGTGCAGCTTCAACCTGAGGCCGGGACTCAGACGCACAGTCCCGCCCTTACTGAGCTGCGCTGGCAGAAGGCTCATGCAGAACGGCTGGGGCGTCAGCGCGTCTCGGCCCAGGGAGAGACCTCTGTTATTGCCCAACGAATTCAAGTCGAGGCCTGGCTCCTTGCCCTGCTACCGGCTGTGAGTCTCTGAAGCAATCTGCCTGGTTGCCTGCAGGTTACTGCAAAGACAAGGGACCAGCCCCCCGTCGTTGGGTGGCACAAGGCCGGACGAAGCAGGAGGAAGTTAGCTAGAGCATGCTAGAGTGCATGAGCTTAAAGGCTTAAAGGGGCAATGGAAGGGAGCTCGGGCCAGGAGAGTGAACGCCATTGGGGGCTCGCTTGCCCGGCTTTGTCAGGCGCGGCTTCGACTCTCCAACGTCCACGACTGCATCACCGTTTCGTTCCCAGTGCTTTAAAGCCTCCAGACGATGAGTGTTGGCTGTGTGTGGTAAGGCTGCCGTCCTTTCATCCAGTCAGTTCCCAAGAGAACTTGCGTTTATGAGGGCTTTATCGATGTGATGGCTTTCATGTTTGGTCGCAGTGAGCTTGCAATGATGTCTGTGCGCGTCAGGAGAAGCAAATTCGCGCCATGGAAGAGAAGGCAGCTGCCTCAGCATCACCACTTTCTCGCGTGGCACCGGGGCATGTGCATCTTGCTTGTTCAGTGCACTGGTTCAGGAAAAGATCTTCGACCTCTATCTTTGGAACGAGGTTGGTCACGTCACAGCTTTCAGGTTCCCCACTCGAAGTTGGTGGATCCCATTTCACGGCTTGCACAGGTGTTGCAGGAGGAGGGAGACGGTGGCAAAGTCGTGGCACCGTCCTCAGTACCGCGCAGCGCGTTTCCCTTTGCGATTCGAATCTTCGACTCTGTCATTTTGCAGGTCTGCGAGCCGAAGCCAATTCATTCAGATGTTCCTTTTCGGACATATGCTTTGGCCTTGGCAGATTCGGAAAGCTTCGGGAAATGACATGTGTGAGTGTAGAAAGGCCGCAGGAGTTCACATGAAGTCATGTAGGCATAGCGCGAGGGGTTCCTTGCAGCCGTTCACAGCCCAGGTCATGAAGATGCGTTCAAAGAAGCCCTTTGCTGAGAATCGATGTGTTGGTGCTGCGAATGTAATATTGCGGCGGGGGGGATGTCGATGGGGAACAGTCGGGCAGCTTGAATTTCTGGATTTCGGGTTACGTATTTGGCAGTTTGTGCGCGGTAGGATGGATTGCAGTTTGTCTTCGAGGAGGTTTCGGTTAGGTTCCGCCACC
Organism: Symbiodinium necroappetens; assembly: GCA_905231915.1. Lineage (NCBI taxonomy): Eukaryota > Dinophyceae > Suessiales > Symbiodiniaceae > Symbiodinium > Symbiodinium necroappetens. The sequence continues at coordinate 37,463 of CAJNJA010031030.1, forward strand.
CAACAGAATCGTGTCCGCATGATGAGGTCTTTGCGTGAAGCTTCCATGGAAGAGCAGTTTCGCAAATCGCTAGTCAGCGACTTAATGTGTACATGTCACATCCTTCCCCCACGTGTTGGATGTACTGAGTTCAGCCTCTTGAACCTCCCGGAACATGCTGGTGTGCAGACCTTGGGCGACTCTCACTCTTGTGGCCCGAATGCCTTTCGTGGCTCGAAGGTTCTTCCCCTCCAAGAGGTCCTCGAAGACAGCCAGTTCTATTACATTGTGATGGAGCAGGCCCCTCCCATTTGTGTTTTCATGCTTAGGCCACCAAAAAGCAGTTTCTTGTCGAGGCAACTGGAGGTTCCTTCTTTGGCGGCTTGCTGACAGAGTTTGAGGCTGGATTGTACCAGCAGTAGCATGCAATCACCTGTAGGCCTCGCAAGGCGCAGAGGATGACTCGAGAGACCTTCCAAGAACTGCTGCAGCGTACGATGTCTGAAGGACGGGGTGATGCCACCAGCAGAAGTTCGCCGGTTGATGCGCGGCATCCTTGAGGCATGCGCGCTGCATCTCTGTGTGCCCATCAGCTGATCGCTGGATGTGATACGAAGGCGATCGGACACGTTCACGAGCAGGGTATGATCCACCGTGATCTGAAACCGGACAACTTGGTCATGCGACTATGCCTGGGCCCAAGAGGTATTTGTAACAATTCTTGCAAAAGGTTTGAGCGTAAAACTGTTGGAAGCAATGCATGCTCGTCAAGAAGTGCTCGGAGGAGCACCAAGCTAGTAGCATGCCAAGGCGAAGATGAGCTCAGTCCAACAGGCAAGTCTCGTCAAGTAGCGATCATCGACTTTGACCATGCCGATCCGGCGCTGGGCTCAACCACGTCATCACGCAGGCATGTTTAGCAAAGTACCTTTTGATCTGCCTGGGCGCCTTGCCCCGACTGTTTGAGTCGCATGCCTCTTGCTTCACCACATAGGATTCATTCATGACTTAGACCGTGTTCTGAGGATTTTAAAGCATCTGCGAAGACTCCCAGATCCTGTGAATACTTCTGCGGCACCGTGTATTTCAGCGCGTCGCAGCCCCAGTCACTAGATCATACAGGCAGCTGTCAGTGGCCTCCATAGTCTTCGGTGTCTAGGCATCTTATCGAAAGTTTAAGAGTCCAAACCTCCAAGACGGAAGACGCTCTGCAGTGTCGCAGGCCCGAAGCCTTCCTCGGCTACTTCTCCCCGGCTAGCGACCTCTACAGCATAGGCGGACAGAATGCACTTTTTTATGTAGGGTGGCAATCGCAGAGCCCGCAGGGATCATCCTGTACCTCTTGATGGCGGGCAAAATGCCCTTCGATAACTCGGTCTTTCAAGAGGCCTACAGGTCAAAAAAGCAGGATGGCTCTTTTTGCATCTTTAATCCTCCCTGGGACAGGAAATGTCCGTGCTCCAGCAGTCACCGAAGAGCCGTGGATGGACTATGCACCCTTCTCGGACAGCTGCACACAGCATCCTTCTGATATCGGCCAAACTGCAAGCCTCAAAACTTTTTTGAGAGTGTGTTTGAGCTCTTCTACCCAGGAATGTCTACAAGCGCTTGAAAACAGAGCCGATCGATTGGAGGCAAACAATTCTGGAGAAGGGCTCTTCCAGCTGCAGGGCTGCCCTTGACAGGTGTGATCCGTGGCCAAAGCAGCCTTTGCAACCGCCTCAATGATGCATGTCGCTGTGGCACCGGGTTCGCGACACCGCTGGCCATGAGAACCATGTCGCAAGACAGAAGACAGTGCAACCTCAGCGTTACAAGAAAGCAACGTTCACCTCTCAACGGCATCCCAGAACTCTAAACCTTTACCTCAAGCCCGGAATCCGCGACTTGAACCCAAGCAGAGTTTCAATTGTTGTTTTCTGAAGATGTAGCTAGGCAGCTAGTCCTTACTTGTGACCTGTCATTTGGCTCAAGTAAAATGTGCCCGTGTGTTCTGGCTGTTCTGCCTATAAACTTTATAAGCATAGGTTGTCAGCCGTAGGTCTCACGTTAGTTATTGAAGTTTGCAATGGAACCAGCACTCGTAAGTCCTGCAGGCATACCTATACGTCGCTCTAGCGAGACGGGCTGAATGGAGCAGAGTGGATTCGTATCAACGGGCCGTGTTTGCCGCCATCGATGAAAACTACGTTCATCCCGAGCACGTGACCGACATGATCCCTACGCATCAAAATCTGCGCGGGTTCAACAGCTTTGACACGTCACATGTCCAATGGTACTTGAGCGGCTGGCACAACGAGATCTACAACCACCGCACTGGACGCCGAGAGACATGATTCACCTCCCTAACGGGATGGTACTCTGAGTCAAGCTTAGGTTCTATTTCACTAGCAGTGAAGTGATCTTTCAACGTTCTCGGCACCACCCTAACGGGCCTGTCGCAGACTTTGACCTAGCATGCAGGGTGGAGCATGGCCTGCTCAACTCTTTTGCGAGTTTGATACTTCGTTGTCGTCGCAAAGTGATGACACACGACAGTCTAGCGACTAGTCTTTCCTTCAGCCTGTGCCTGTCGCTTTTTCCGTTGCCCTAAGATGTGTGGGGGGGTGTTGTTTGCTGAAGATGTAGCTGGTCCTTACCTATGACCAGTCACTTGGCTTAAGTAAATTAAATGCGCACGTTGGTTTTGGCGGTTTGCCAATCAACATATTAATGTCCAATTCCGAACGTGTAGCGCGAGGCAAACAGCAAGGTGCAAAGACAATCTGCGAGCTGCAGGTGTTGCAGCTTCTGCCAATGGCTCCTGGCTTTTGAGCCGGGCAAAAGGCCAGCCTGCCTCTTGTGACATCCCGGCCAGGTGTAGGAGTGCCTTGATTTGGTCGCCACTGTCGAGAGGCCGTCATCTGCTGAAGAAGCGTTGCAGCACGAATGGTTTGCACCGGCACTCAGGTAAGCATGCCCGCTGCCTTACAAGCTAGCTTGACGGCGTGCCGAGTGCTTGACTAGCCATGACTAAGGCTTGAGGTGTGTGGGCTGTGACCTATGACCACGCCCGATTTTCTGGGAATCATCTTCTGTCCAGACGCATGGTGATGGTCATGTAGATGTACTTCCGAACAACAGTCAAACATCCTGATGTGTTGTGATCTTCACATTCACAGCCTCAGCATTTGCTGAGAGCAGTCTGCCACTGACGTCACCAAAAATTCAGTATGGAAGCACAGCAAAGTGATAGAGAGCCCTCAAACTGATGAAGTTCAAGAAAGCGTGTAGTGTCCAAGAGCTGCCGTGTCTGTTTTTTTTGGCATTTTCCTCCAAGACTGGCGGCCCTGATTGACGTCCTAGCCATTGGCAGCGAGTTTGTGGTGTATGCCTGGATGAAGAGGCTTCCCGTCCGATACTGTTAGCTTCTAGATCCTTCTGTGCAACGCGAAGCGTTGAGCATCGAGATCCAAGGGGGGTCTCCTTATGGTAAATTAATCCTCATGTGGTATACCGACGTTGGCCTTCATGTTGAGTCCGCTCCGTAGTTGTTCCTTTAGGGGTTATATGAAGTGAAGGCATGTCCGGATGGCTTGTAGAAAGAAGGCAGCGGTTGAGCATCGGCGACTCGGACTATCTCGGCACGGAGGCCACTGGCAGAGTTAATGGTGCTGTCGAGCCGCCGCGGCTCCATCCAGGAGGCTTTCAGACTAAAGGGGCAGTGACAAGTCAACTAAAGCTTACGACATGTTCGCACGAAGGATGTGTGATCATGATTGTAGATGATTGGCAATTTGAAGTCTGAGAGCTTTCGGCAGTATGGCATGTTGGCAGTGACATGCTGCGACTCACATGATGTAACCATCGTGTTGCAGCCAGTTCACCTTGCCCCTGTGCACCTTATTAGCTTCTGCATCTGGTGCTAGAAGCTGACATGAAGCATCAGCGATGCAGCTCTTGCATGCAATCTTTCTGCTGCAAGGGCTTAGTACCCTGCGGCTACCATCTCCGCATGTCGTGTGCTCTGGATGCCGGTCCTGCGTCTACTAACACAGTAGACGGCGTCTACTGTGTGACACCGAATCAAGATCCGATCTGCGTTAGCTTAATCGGGTTTTCTTCTGATGGGATGTATTTTCAACAGTCAACAGCCGTGAAGAGCAGAGCTGCATCTCAAGGGCCACTTCGTGTGCGCTAGTGAAGAGCTGGAGCTGGCGAATCTCTCCGGAGATTTACGGAGGTCATGTCCTTTCCCTCGGGGGTTGTGTGAGATCACGTGGAGTCAAAACATGTTCTGGTTGATGGGTCAATCCAGCGTATGCGACAGCATGATTTTGAGCAGAGTCGTCGACCTCAGGATCTTAGAATCTTAGTCCGCCGTGCCTTTCGGCTGCATGCTCAGGGTAGAGTAGGGTGAAGTAGCCTTGTCCCCGTTGCTCTCAGTTGGAGGCCGCACGCTTCTTTCCGTCCGATATCCGACGACACTTGCCCCAGCCGCCAGGCTCGTCGTCTCTTTGAGAGTATGGAGGGATGGAAAAAGCTGCTGCTCGCAGCAGCAGGTGCAGCAGGCCAAGATGCCAAGCTCAAAGAGGCTCAAGAGACAGAGCTCTTCCTTCAGGCGCCAGCTGCGTCTTGTACTACCTCTTACGAGAAGAGGCAGACAAGCAGCCAGAGCCTCAAAGGCTTCAGAGCAGTTTCGAAGCGGAACAAAAGCAGTTCACCGAGGGTTGCTGATGCAGACGGCGAGGAGAAGGCTGCTTCGCAGGTGCCCAAGCACACAGCCATGCTCACGCCATGTCCAGGAGAAGAAGGAGAAGAAGCTGACCCCAGAAGGAGAGCTGGCACAGGCAGCTTTTTGCATTTACGTGAGAGCTTTGGAGCATGATGCTGACTTGGTGCAGGTGCAGCAGATCCTTTCCGAGATAGTATCCTCGCAAGAGCAGATGCTTGTGGCCTGTGGCACGTTTCATCGTTGATGTCTTGCATGAATCCGGTAGTTGTGGGTTCTCACCAAGATGTACACCCAGGTATTCCTATTCTGCAAAGCTTCAAGTTCCGTCACGCCCTGCAAGCCAGGGCCACATGAAGAATCTGACCAGGGAGTTGATGACTGAGCAGCTGCCCCGGTGCTGGAAATGTGAAAAGGATGCCCAGTTTTAGCTGATGCGCCCGAACCAAGACCGGTTTTGAAAATTCAGTGAATATTCGTGGGGTTATCAAGTGTGCTGAGATGGGTTGTAACTATAGTTACCCTACTTACAACTCCACTTATAACTACCCATGAACCTCCGAGTACTGCTCGTGTCTACAAGCACCAAGGAAGCTGAGTTTTGACCAGACCTACAAGCGGCTGAAACAAGTGCAGCAAGCTTTGCTCGCTTGGTGCTTGAAGAGTTCTGACTCTGAAGTAGCAGCTAGGTAGCCTTGGACTAAAGAGCGAAGCCAGGCCGGATGATCCTCTGGAGCGGTCGGAAGCTCGATCTTCGGTCCATACAGCAACAAGCAGCCAGTGCAATCTCTGTCGAATGCCGACCAGCTTGATGGTGAAGGGCCCTTGGCCTGGAAGAGATGTGGGCCCAGGTACGGCCTCACTTTCCAGCAGTTCGATGCTTTGCTCGGCAAGCATCAGAACGATCCCAAGGTTGCGTGCCCGGTTGGTGCAAGGGTGAGATCAAGGCACTTGAGGAGATGGTTTAACGCTCAGGTGAAGGAGGGCATCCATCACATCATGGGAATGCCAGTGAAGACCGACAGCCCTGCCGAGGTTGCTTTGGTGGATGTGTCAATTGTCAATCTGTCCGTCCGTTTAGAAATTGTCATGATCTGCATTCGTGCATCGCACCATGTTGTTGACTACAACCGTGAAGTGCCTTTCCGCAGTTGGGTAGCCATTCACCAGGATTGAAGCTGTTCATGCGTCGCAGTGGTCGTGGTGGGTTGGCAGCGGAAGTGGCAGTGGTAATGGTAGTCGTGATATCAGTGGTGATAGTAGTCGTAGTCGTAGTCGTCGTAATAGTAGCAGTCGTCGTCGTCGTGGTCGTCGTAGTCGCAGTAGTAATCGTCGTCGCAGTAGTAGAAGTAGTAGAAGTAGCGCCGCAGCAGCAGCAGCAGCAGCAGCAGTGGTAATCGTAGTAGTCGTCGGTGGTGGCAGTGGTAGTGATTAGTGGTAGTGGTAGTGGTACTTGTGGTGGTAGTAGTAGTAGTAGTAGTAGTAGTAGTACTAGTAGTAGCAGCAGTAGCAGTAGTAGAAGAAGTAGTAGTAGTAGTTGTTGTGGTTGTAGCAGCAGTAGTAGTCGTCGTCGTCGTAGTAGTAGTAGTAGTAGTCGTCGTAGGAGTAAAAGTAATAGTTGTTGTTGTACTTGTGCTAGTAGCACTATAGTACTAATGATACTAGTAGTAGCAGTAGTACTAATACTACTGGTTGTACTGATAGTACTGGTAGTACAGGTAGTACTGGTAGTAAGGGTAGTACTGGTAGTACTTGCAGTACTAGTAGTATGCTATCAGTATGCTATCAGTGTTAGCAGTACTAGTAGTACTAGTCGTACTGGTAGTACTGGTAGTACTGGTAGAACTGGTCGAACCGGTAGAACTGGTAGTAATGGTAGTGCTGGTAGTACTAGCAACGCTAGCAGTACTGATACTCCTACTGGTTGTGTTGTTGTAGTAAGTACTAGTAGTTAGGTTAGTAGTACTACTAGTAGGAGAAGGAGTAGGAGTACGAGTAGGACTAGTAGTAGTAGTAGTAGTAGTAGTAGTGGTAGTAGTAGTAGTAGTAGCAGTAGTAGTAAGAGCAAGAAGAAGTCGTTTGCTCACAGCCCTGCGCTTCCAGCAAAAGGCTCATCGCCAGGGGAGCTCCCCAGCAAAATGGGGCCCTAGTTAGCCCTTTACCTTCTGTACTGCTCCTGCTGCATCTTCGCGAGCAGCGGATGCTCGGAGGCGAGGTCGGCCGCCGCCGCGCCATCGTCTTCGCAAGGATCGCAGTGTTCCTTGGAAAAGCAACGATTCTGCGGAAAGCCGCATCATTTATACAGCCAACATCTGTTAACAACCAAAATGTTATGCATCCCACAATGTTTGTAAGGAGCCCAACACACATCAAACGGGATACAACGTCAGTAAACCAAGGCGGTGCCCTGGCGAGGGTCTCGATTCGAAGGGAGTCTTTTTTTTGGATCCTCAACCAATGTGCTAAGATCTGCTGCAATTCTTAAAAGGCTTCTGAGCACCTGAGGCCGCAGCGTGGCATTGCCTTACTGGCGTGCAGAATTCTGGGACGAGTGGTTGTGGGGTTTTGGAATGCTGAGGTGTGGAGGGCAAGATGGTTCTGCTATCTCTCGAGTCTCTCGAGCTACATGTCGACCGGGGGCGAAGCTGATTCCCCCTGCATCAAGCGATGGCTCAATCTTCTGTAGCTTTGAGGATGCAAACCCCCGGGCGTCCACCTTTTCGAGGCGCCTCAGGACCCTATGCTGAGATGATTCTAATGGAAATCTTTGAGGCGATTGCGATGACTCAGGGTGTGGGAAGACCGAAACGGTCACCCGCAAGACCTGGAGCCTCGAAACCGTCGATCTTCACGGACCAGACCCGCAGGCAAAGCTCGCACGGTATCTTGTATCCGAGGCTGCAACCCAAGATGCTGCAGGCGGCCACAGCCTGCAAGAATTGCCCTTGCTTTCCTACCGCAACTGCGCGGAATCCCCAGCTGCTTTTGCAGAAGGTCTGACAGCACTTCTATAGTCCTTGTAAAAACAGAATGGCCCCGCCATGCATGCTCTGAGTTAAGCTCAGGGTTGGGCTCGACTGAAACTGCCAGTTCATTATGCAACAAGCTGAAGGGAGCTCTTCACTGGTCAGCTCCAGAGCCTCGCCATGCCCACGTACGGAAGGACAAGGAATTACTCCGGGTTCGCTGTGGGAGGGGGAGGGGGGGAGGGCAGGGAGGCGGTGGAGGCGGGGGAGGGGGAGGGAGGGGCCGCCAGAGCGCAACCATATATACATGTGCATGTATATGTACACAGTTATGCGCGTATTAGATTGGTTATTCGTTAAACTATTCGAAAACTGTTTCATTGATTTAGCTATTAACTTAACTAAGTTTTGTCATATGTGTATTTCTACTATATGTCTATATGCATTATTCATATGTATGTATTTTCTGTACATATGTGCCTAAACGTACGTATTTACGTATGTCTGTAAACGGTTGCCAAATTTGGAGCAGCATTCGGCAGTTGCACGCAGCGAAACCCCTGCACTAAACCCTCAAAGACCTCGCATCATACAAATAGGGTTCCGCGGCCTGCCGTGGGTGAGCCGTCGGCAAGGCCAGTAGAACATGAGCCTTATGAGCTCGAGTTCAGGGGTGATTGGACAGCAGAGGTTGGAGGCGCGCGAGCCTGGCAAGGCTCATCTGAACCGATGCACAAGCACACATGGTCTTTCAATCAAACCCGGAGTTGCTTTACTGGTCAGTTGTCGGCCACCTGCTCTACAGTCTCTCCGTTGCCGTCTGGCCTCATCTTAAGTTCAGATTTAGTATCATACTGAGCCTTGTCCACAAATAGCTGGTGTGCTACTTCAAAATCTTGTGCATCTTGCCCTGCCTCAAGACATGGTCTCTCTAAGCCCTCGGAAGGCGGATGCCAGCGACTGAGAAGCTGAGCCTGCAGCTACCCATGGCGCAGCATGAGCAGCCGTTCCGAAGGGATCGGCGGAGGGTTTAGGGGTTTATGGGTTGGGCTTAGGGCTTAGCTGGAACCTAGTTCAATCCAACCCATACTGAACGGAAGGGTTGGGTCAATCCATCTTGGGTTTCTGGGCTACCTACTCTTCTTCCACAGGGCATGGGGGATGTGCGAGATCCCCTGGCCATAAGGACCCCCCCCTTTGTTCCGGGGGCTTTGGAAGGACGTGAAAACACGTTCTGGGGTCTTTTTCTTTTTCCCTCTCTCTCTCTGTGCATGTTTTTACGGGCATCAACCCGAGGATGCTGGGCAAGGTCGGCTTTTCGCCCCGAACATGGTGATACCAGCAGCTCAGTTGCAGTCATGTTCCTTGAACATTGAGGCACGGAGGGCGGTGTTGGATCTGCACAAGGCAACACTGCACCGCCAGAAACGTACAGTCACAAGATCACTACTAAAGCACGCAGAGAGGCGGAAGTTGTTCACAAAGGCGCTGTCTTTCCTCGCTATTTCCGCTTCTGACGAGGGCACGAGGCGTCCGACAGAATCACCTGCACTTCTGCCGCATGGTTGGCTGCCATAGGTGGCTATGCTGCTATGCTGTGTACCCACGGCACGCTCCTGACTGGCTCTTTGCTTACACACCTCGGGCTCGTCGGATTCTTACGAAGGCACTGCATCGGTCTTGCCATACTTGAGAGGCTCTGTCTGTCACAAAAATCCCTGCACAAAGGGGGCGCGATGCTCTCCTCGATGTCCGAAACCTAAACTTCCCGAGGCCTGGCCAGCTGCAAAGACACCTGGACCTCAGAATCAGAAAAGAGAAGTCCCAGAGAAGAGACGAGGCCATGGAATATCTATGAAAGATCATGGAATATCATGCCACTGACCCCAAGATGCCGATGCCCAACCCCTCCCGCCCAAGACAGCAAGGTGCGACTGAACGTCGAAAGCCGGAAGGGGCGCATGTATTTAAATATGTGAGTATACATATGTTGTTTGCATATTCTTTATGCTTTACTTAATTTAGGTCATGTACTTCTCTAATCACACACTGCATGCTTGCATCTTCTTTCTGCTTTGTCTAGTTTAGGTCATGCACGCATCTAATCATACGCTGCACGCCCACGTACGCTGTCGTAGTAAAACTATGCAATTCAAGGGCCAACTCCGTCGAAGGGTAGACAGGGCGTTGCAGGTGGGTTTGGCCGAGGAATAATGCGGAAGCCTTGTTGACCCAGAAGTTTATGTACCTCAAGGCCCATACCACGCACCCATCGCCCATTTCCACTTCCAGCCGCCGCCGGATGTTCCTGTTCGCTTGCTGGATTGGGTTTTTCGTGGCCCTTTCCTGCTTGGAATTCCTGGTGGGCGCCAGAACGTGGAACTGCTGTGATGTGTCATCACAGATGCCACCCGAAATGAACCAAGGAGTGCCAAAATCTCGAGAGGTCAGGTGCCTGAACTCCTGTCTAGTTATTATGCGATCTGCTCTTGCGATGCAGCAGAAGTGCTTCGCGAGATGTGGAGGAAGGGAGTGGGCTGAGCAAAGTAGAGTTGCACGTAGTGCACGTGCATGACTAAGAACTTATTTGCAATGAGGGCGCCAAGATAGTCTCGCACTCAGAACAACCGCGGTCCTGAAAAAGGCATCGACATCGTCGTTGGCTGCTGCGAAGTCGTACTGATAGGCATTGCCATCTGGTCCCACCTCACACAGCAAGGCCTCCAAGACCCTCAGATGCAGGCACTCTGGGTGACGGTAGCAAAAACTATCGAACTTGGTTGCCATACTACAAAGATGATGACGACGATAGCGAACGATATAAAAATAAATGAAAGCAGCAATGGTGGACACAATAGTCTTGATCATCGTCACAGAATTATTTGACCAATGCGGAAGCACTGGCGATAGAGGTAGAAATATTCAGTATGTCCACAAGGCTTCGAATGCAACGCCCTGCAGCGAAAGGACTGTGATCATACGCAGTACCATGACGCTGGCAAGAGCCCTTACAGGAATGCCTGCCAAACTGCTAGCGCTGCATTTGCTCCATCCTGGTACATACATCAGTAGGAGACAATCTGGACCGGCGTCCCCTGTTGGGGGGAGCTTCATTGCCGCCCCCTGACTGAAGACCACTGTTGACAAAGACTGCTGCTGCCAGAACATGCAGTAACAGCTGGCTTTGAGGCTCGGGCAAAGGCACGCAAAGGTACTGGAAGTGGCTGGATTGTCCTTGATAGCTTCCCGGATGTCTTGGCCGATTGCCCACAAACTGGCTCGGCTCCCACAGACAAGTCAGCATCGCTCAATGATGCTCAATGCATTAAGTGGTGTTCCCCTTGGCACGGAAGGTCTTGCAACCACCGAAGAGCTCTTGCGAGCGAACAATGACGCAAGCATGGCAGCAACATACCGAAGTCCTAGATGGTACGACTGCGAGAGAAGCCTGCACACGATTATGCCCGGGTGCCACGCATCTCTTCGCCACCTTGCGATATTGAGGGAGGCGTCTAATCTTGGGCTTCCCTGCAAGATCACTTCACTTGTGCCCTGGCCCCCCAAAGTTTATGACTACTTACTAGACTTACTAGACCTACTCCGGCTCCTACTCCTACTCGTACTCCTACTGGTACTACTGCTGCTGCTAGTAGTAGGACTGCTGCCGCTAGTAGTAGTAGTAGCAGTAGCAGTAGTAGTAGTAGTAGTAGTAGTAGTAGTGGTGGTGCTGCTGCTACTGCTACTGCTACTGCAACTGCTACTGCTACTATTACTACCACCACCACCACCACCACCACAACCACCACCACGACTACTACTACTACTACGACGACGACGACGACGAGTGCTACCACTACTACCACCACTCCTGCCGCTGCAAGACCTTCAGGATACAAGCGATGCTGATGCAATATCTCCGTGCTGACGTCTTGTCTCCATGCAGACCCAGGATCCAGAGTTCAAGGTCTGGGGTTCAGACAACCCTCATCACACCATAATGAGGGCCCAAGTGTCCGCATTTTTCGCGCTCCGGCTTCACAGGCCATCTAAACAGCGGCGTGCACGAACTTCACGGCCGCTTCAAGAAGCAAGTGGATGCCGATTCAGATACGCAAGGCCGGTCCAAGCCCCAGCCTCCATCCGCCGGGGCCGAGGGCTCCTCGTCAGCCACCTCACCATCATGGCCATATTCGAAAACAGTGGCGTGAACCAAAAATGCAGACAAACAGCCGGAGGTGGATCAAAGGGGTGAGGATAGCCGATGAGTTCCAGGGCTTCGGGGATTCTGGATGCAGCCGCGGTGGGTTAGCCCAGATTCCGGCGGTGGGAGGCAGCAGGAAGAGGAGGAGGGGCAGAGGCGGATGATCGCTGTTCCAACCAAGCGGAGTTCGGCTTCTAGTTCCGGATGTGACATAACAGACCTGGGATGATCTAACAAGCACTGCCAAGACCTGCTGTCATGTGCTGATGCTTCCCGGTGTTAGCCCTGCATGGATCTAAAGCTTTTAGATATCTCGGAACACACTGGAGACTGTTCGGCTTGGCCTCCAAGATGCCCGGAAAACATCTAACATAAATCAATCATGGACACACGGTCGACTACCAGGCCACGCACAACACACAAGCTCAGCCACGGGTCTCAGCCGAGCACTTCTTGTAGCTTCTTGACCATGTGCCTTGGTAGCAAAGTAAATGCACACACACACACACCAACCAAACAACCAACCCAAGACAACAAGAATCCAATGACAACGGCAGCCCCTTGGACCGGCTCGCAGACCCAAGTCCCAAATGCCAACGCACCGCAACGGAACTGTAAACAGAAAATCAGCGGTAGCAAGAAAAAAGAGTGGTGGTAAGAATGATGGTAGTAATGACCGCTGTCACCATCTTGATCATGTAATCGTGCGGCAGCCAGTGCGACTACGATGAGGCACTACAGCTACTGCTTATGCTGTCCTCCCCTGCTATTATTAGTACTACTACTACTGCTACTACTACCACGACGACGACGACTACGACTACGTTCCCAGAGCTCGTCTCTGGGCAGCATGCTCCACAGCCAGTGCGGCGGCCTGGTCGGTCTGAAGGATACTGCTGCGTGGTTAAATCAACTGAATAAAGGGTTGTGCTGTTTACAGGCCTGTGGCCTGCTTCGTTCATGCTTCAAGTCTGTTACGCCCCTAACCAACTGCTTGCAAGTTCAAGGGTCCTGAACACATGAAACGGGTGCAGCTGCCAGCCTCGCCGCCACCCGCACCTGCAGATCTAACCGTTAGTTCTTTCGTGCTTACATTCGACCTATATCAGAAAGAGTGCGCAGGGACATAATCTGTGCTCCTGCCAGGCCGAAAAATGCTTCAAGGCACCATGGTGATTCTGTAACTAGTGTCTTCATCCTTGTGGTCGCCCTATGAGGCACAGAGCCGCCAAGAGAGCCCCGCGACATGGGTCCAAGCCCAAGCTCGGTTTTGGAACCCGAACCCGAAGCACTGGCGAGATGACCGGGGAAGGGTAGCCTGGGAGCATCATCACGTGCTGGGCAGGCGTCCGTAAACCCAAAGCTTTGTTGGGGGTCCACCATCAGGTTGGCGCAGGGACCTGACAACCCTAAGTTCTGGGCGCGCATCAACACCCAAGTCTTTCCAGGCAGCCCCAGGAAATTCTAGGGATCACATCCTGAGCCCAACCGAAAATCCCCATGGCTTCAACTTCCCTTCCCCCGCACCCACCACGCCTTGCGCAGCGTGTAAGGCCTCCTTCGCCAGTCTGCGCAATGCCTTGGACGACGATGTCGCAGAAAGATTCTCGCAAGTCAATCTGCAGGCCACGTTGTCCGAGTTTTCAGGCAAGCTTTACCGGGGCAGCCGGAAGACATGCCTACCTCCAACAACGTCGCAGAAACACACCATTCCCATGCAGGTCTTGATATACCCCTGCAACAAGATGTGACAAAAGCAAATTCCTGGTTCAGCGCTTCATCCTGAATTCTGACCATTAAATTAATCATTATGAGCTGTAGACCCATAAACCATCTTACGCCCGAACGCGCTTCCGGACCGCAGGTCGCGATGAGTCTGAGGCTCCGGCAGATGGCCGGCGGCTCGGAAGTGCCTCCGACGCCTCGGGCTCCTGGTGAGGGGTCGGAGCTATGCTTGCGGCTTGGGACTTGGGGCTTGGCCGCTGCAGAGTGAAGGGTGGCGTTTTAGGCTTCGACGTGCTGTCTTGTTTGCGGCCGGGTTCGGGGAGTCAGCCCTGAAGTTAGTGCTCCGCTACATAGGTAGCCAAGCAGCACGTGAAAAAATGACGATGTGAGCCGGAGACGACATGGACAAAACTGCAAACGGCAGTGTGCTTCTGCTCCTTTGCAGGATGCGAGTATGGCTTCAGTCTCTCCCGGGAACGTGAGGTCTTGGGTTACGGAAACGTGTCTAATAATTAAGGAACTATGCTTCGTCTCATAACATGGACCAGATGCACTTCAATCTCTTGGCCCAAATTGCATGCCCACAGCTTCTACTGCCTGAACGGGCCTTTCCTGCCCATCACCAGGGTCAGCAGGCAGCAAAACGACCAGTCCGTGGGGAATCAAGTTTGGGTGCCCAATGGTTCTCAGGTCAAGTACAGCCTGTCAGTCCGTGCTGTGCACCCAACAATAGTCGGCAGTTTTGCTCAGGGCCAGCCACATATGGACACGAGGGGCCGGCGACAATCAATGCCGGTTGAGCCCCAGAAGCTTGCGGCTGCTCGGAGCGTTGTGGGTTACGGCCTCTGTATTGAGAAATGCAGGCTTTCCGTTTTCAACCCCGGGTGCATGCAACAAGCATGATAAAGGCGACAGCACCATCCCTGCAGAAATCAAACAGTGGCTTGCGGGGATGCCAAACTAAATCCGAAATCCTAATCGCTCGTCCTCAAACACCTACCCTGCCAGGTCAACCCCAAGGCAGGATACATTGACCCCTGGAGCACCTGGATGCCTGCAAGGCTGTCTTCGCCGTGCTCAGCACCACCTGCACACGATGTAAGCTAAGCGTCACCTCGCAAGCCCCAGCTCAGCAAGTTCTAAGCTTTGGGGTTGCTAAGGCTCTAATTAGGACCCAGCACGAACCATTCATCCCTTACTTGTCGCGATGTACCCACGATGCAGCAACGACTGAGTTTTTAACACCTCATACAAACAAAACTCAATGCTTGTTGCCTGCATGCTTGGCTGTCTACGCATAGACTGTGTAGACCATTTAAGTATTGATTCGTGCGCTTTGTGCTTGCTTGTTTCTTGGCGAGTCTTGCATCGCCACGTGGCCTTTCTCTTGTGACTTCGCTCTCTTGCTTACGTGTTGATTGATGACCTGGATGTGTTCGTTGATCTACCTGTTCGGTTCTTCATGTGTGCGCTATTACGCGGCGTGTAGACAAGGAAGTCGGCACGTCATGCTGTTTTTGCTGCTTTTCAGATCCGCACACAAAGTTGCCTGACTGCCCTTTAACCCTGCTGAAATGGGCTACCGTGCCTTGCGCTTCTTTTTGGGCCGGCTCGCCCTCCGCCTTCGCTGCCGCGCCCTGGGATCGACACAAAGCAGTGTCGTCCAAAATCTGGGAAGGAAGACCTGCGCACCTGCCTTATGAATCGGGGATCTACTGGCTTCTTTCCACGCTGGAATCGTGTCAACCGTCTTCCCGGAACCTTCTAAATGCACATGTTACTTCTGATCCTGATGCATGCACGCGGGTGAAGGATTCTCATTGTTCGCCTGTTCTTTTCGGACAGAGTGTTTTTTTCTGATGCATCCTCAGCACACTGACACATGATTCGCCTTCTCTTGGATGTTCGCAGCTCTCGCGAGGGCCTGGCCGCCAGATGCCCACTAGCTTTAATTAACGTAAGGGTACCATAGGGTACTATGGTAGGGTCCCCTTTAAGGGTACTTTATAGGGTACTATATCCGGTCCCCTTAAGGGTTCCTTGATTGGACCGTCCTCTACGCAGATTGCACTCAAAGAAGCTGAGGGTAGGTTAGCGAAACGGAGCACGAACAAGCATCAGCCAGTCGCCCCGCCCCATGAGTGCCGGCCTGCATCAGCTCTACGCTGGGAGTCCCGGAGGGGTTTTGCCTGAGAACGATGGGGGGTAGTTTGCATCAGTCCAGAAAGGCATGCAAAGTCGAAAACGAGAGTCGCTCACAGCCTGTTTGCAAAGATATCGTTCGGTCCATTGGCCGAGAACGCTGAGGTGACGGCAAGTGGTTTGACAACGCCTGCGCAAGATCCTTCGCTTTCGGGCTGGTGCCCGAGAATCGAGACTTGGGTCGCTCGATGCCAGCTGCCAGTCTAGTTCGACACTCCATGTGGAAACTTCGCGTAGTTACGTAGTTACCCACCTTGCGGCGCACCAACAGAAACAAACCGGCACCCACACGGCACCTGCTTAATAAGTTATGCCAAAACAGAACCGAACAGAAGCTGTCAGACACTTCGGGCCGCACGTAAGCTTCTCCCACGGTCCCCAAGTCCTCATTTGTAGCACCATTGGACGGCCCCTTCGGGGATGCCTGCTGCGAAGAAAGCATCACTGGCAAACACCCAAGATCCCACGAAATACAAAACGGTAGGAGTCACAACAGAACTGAGCATGTCCACGACTATTTTCAGGTCAAACTACACAGCGGAACAGGGTGGCCTTGCAAAATGTCGTTGGCTTGGTGGCGCCTGCAACGGTTGAAACATCAACAAACATTTGATGTCTTGCGCTTCGGCCTTAGAGAGCCAGGGAGAAGATACGGCAACCGGCAATTGAACAAAGCATGCGTTTCCCTGGAAGACGACGGCCAAGGCACCCGTCTCTTTGGCCGGCGGCTTGTTCCACGGCGCGCTAACCCCTGAGGCTCTTGATTCCCATGATGATTGAAACTTAACAGCGATGATTTGGGCGCTCATTGCTCCTGCTAGAGCAAGTTCTGTGCTGGCTACTCTTCCAAAACTCATTTCATTGCAACTACTTTTTATCATCTCAATTGACAGCACGAGAGCCCCCAAAGACCCTTCTAATTCTACGGACATTCAAGGACTTCTTCTCAATCCCAGCAGTGCTGGCCAGCCTTGAAAGAACTATTTTGCAAGGGTCATGTCCCGATTCGTGTCACCGTCCACCCTTTTACATCCGACGTGGTGTTGCACGCGCTTTCGGAAAAGGCTGCTAGATCTGTTGCTCTGCTATTTATTGCAGGGATGATGCTGCTGCTGCTGCTGCTGCTGATGCTGATGCTGCTGCTGCTGCTGCTGATGATGATGATGATGAGGCGGAGGAGGACGACGAGGATAATGAGGATGCTGACGATGACGATGATGATGATGACGACGATGATGATTGGATTTGATTTGAGTTGAGTTGCTTTAGTTTGGTTTGATTTGACTTGGATTGGTTTGATTTGACTTGGTTTGGCTTGATTTGATCTGGTTTGATTTGGTTTGGTTTGATCTGAATTGATCTGATCTGATTTGATTTAAGTTGATTCCTTCTGCTTGTGACTACAGCATTACACCGAAAGACACTGGTTCCGAAACTCGACTACCATGGGGCCAGACGCCAGGGTGCCGCTGAGGCTTCGCCGCGCGGCGGCGGAGCCTGGTGAGAATGGGAGATGTTTGAGCACAGGGTTTTGGGGTGACTCACCCTGGTGAGTAGAAAAGATGCTGACCTTTCGGGACGCTGACTCCTACGGGAGCCTCAATAAAGCTACGGTCTACGGAGCCAAGTGCTCAAAGATGGGGTTTCACTTCCGGCAACCAGGCAGAGAATCTCGACCTGGGCGAGCAAGGTGCCACCCGCAGACATTAATCATGAAGCTGGTAGCAAGATGTCTAATTCAGTCAACCCTCTGCCCTTTGAGCAAGCAGTGGGCCAACGAAACGGTCCCGACCTCCATCTGGTGAAGTCCTTGCAAGACCTGAAACATCTGAAGGACCCGAACTGTAGTAGCCCTGAAGGCGCTTTGAAGAAGCAGAAAGCCAAAAGAGAGTACAGCCTTGGAGGCCGGCGGGGCCTGGCAAAAGAATGGCAAGCACAGAAAACGAGCCCTACCAGGCCCCCATAACTGCCACAGACGGCACCACTACAAGACCACAGCTGCTAACCCACAACCAACCGCCGCAGCCATGAACATCACCCGTCACGATAACCACAGCAATAGCCACCACCACAGTCATCGTCCCATCAACAACGACCGAAGCCAAAGCCGCCACAAAACAAATCCATCACCACAACCACCAAACCCATCACCGCCACAACCACCACAACCAGCACAACCAGCACAACCACCACAGCAATAACAACATCCGCTACAATGACCAAACCAATTTCACCTGGACTACATGTCAAGAGTGACTACCATGGAGATTATGATTCTGGCTAAGCCAGACATCTTCGTGTGCTGAATTGAAGGCGACAATCGACTGTCCCAAGCCTAAGACAGTTTGCTTCCTCCTTACGTGCTGCCTGTATCAGCCTTGTTCTTCAGCAAGAAGGTCTGTCATCAGGGATCGTGATAGCCAGCACGAAAGATATTCCGCACCTGCGGTGCCGCTGCGCCGGCTTGGACAGCCTGGATGTCGCGCACACTTGAGGCTTGGTGCAGTCATTGACCTCCCAAATCGCCTGCTCGAGGAAGCTGATGATGTCCTGGCTTGGCGCAGGTGGCGGCGCACCTCCAAGGGCCACAGGCTGCGAGCAGCGAGAGCCAAGCTGCGCAGAGGAGACATCACGTCCGCCAGCCAGAAGGAACCCCACAGGGCACTGCTCAGTGTCTGCACGCAGTCCGTCTTGGTCATGACAGCAACCACATTCAGTCCTGAAAAGACTAGGCAACAGCATCGAGCAAGGCCCCTCGCACCTGTCTTCGCGACTGGCCTGCAGAATCACAGCTTCCGACTCGAAACGCTCCACTCAGATGGTTGAGGACTCAGTGCTTTGACAGATTGTCAACATTTGCCGCTGCACAAACTGTATCCGGTCAGAATCTTAATTCCACTCACTCACGACCCCTGAACTGCGGGGGTGGGGGGGGGGGGTCGTAATGGCATGAGGTCTATGTAATATCAAGCCAGATGTCATGGTTTTTGGACTCGGCGGGTGGGGTAGGGATTGCGAGAACTCCTTTTCTCCTGAACCGTTAGGGTGCAAGACTGTCACACTTAGCAGAAAGAGCAGAGGGGAGGAGCATCTCGATCTGGCGTGATGATCTTGACCTCAGTTACCCTACCCTGTGTTGTCAAGGGCTTCACAGGGCGTAACCGATAAATGCCCGAACCGACGTTGACCCGACTGCAAGGATATCTTCCCGTTTTCTGACGCGCTCAAGCTGGGTGGTTGCACATTGGCTGCGGAGGTCTCCTCTCAACGTGCACCTCGGATGCCTTTGCACATGCACAGCTCGCAGCCGCACTGCGATCTCTGCATATTCGTGTTCGTAGAGGGGGCACGAAACCGAAAGATGACCAGGTCATGTTCAGGAAAACAGTGGTATCCCGTCAGGCAAATATCTAGCAAAAGCAAGCCGCCTCACAAGCACTGAAGAAAGCCTCGTCGACCATGGCGACAGCACTTGAGGATGTCTCCATAAAGAGGAGTCCCAGCTCGTTGGCCAGTTGTTGTCCATCTTCATAAGAAACCTGTCTTTCACGATCCTTGTCTGCTTTATTTCCAATGAGGCACCGAGTCTTCATCCTCTCAGCGGCAGTGGCTGGAAAGAACTTCGTCCCTACACGGTCGAACGTGTGGCGCTGCGTGACATCGTAAACCAGGAAGGCACCGTCGTAGCCGCTCAGTTGCCCCAGAGATTGCCTGTATCCACCTACTTCCACGATCTGCATTCTGACCGTTGCACCACCGATGCAGACAATCCGAGACGTTTCCTGGAACCCCATGGTAGGGCAGGGCCATTCTGGCAACCTGTCTGTGAACTGCAGCCGCAAGCAAGATTTGCCAACGGCTGGATCCCCCAGCAAGACCCAGAGTGTGTCGAAGTCAAAGTCAGAATTCATCGGAGCCACCCTCAAACCCTGGCCTTGCAGCTTCATGCACAGGAGCTCCAAGCAATGGCCTGTTTTGTACTCACCGATCCTTGAAGCTGACCTCAACACCAAGGATCCCAAACACAGCTGAATGATGGCGGGCCTCTCCAAGCTCGCCACAATTTCACGCATGATGTCCTGTACCAGTGCTTCTGGATTGCAGCCGTCCTTGTCCAGCACGGTGTTGCCAGAGATGCCACGGACCAGCAGCCGAAATCTGACATCAGAAGCACCGGGATCTTCTCCAGAGCATAGATCAGTGCCCGTCGCTCTCGGCCATTTTAACACCGGCATCCACGACTGGCTGAAAAGAGCAACCGTACTCACTCTTTGGTGCTCAACATTGCCGCGGACTTCATCACAGCATTTGTCGCTGGCATGCGCGAAACAACTTACAGACGCCCTCGGGACCGAGCCCCAATTGTAGGCCCTGGGCGAAAAGTCAAAACACTGTGGTCTTTGCCCGCAAAAAAAAACTTTCAAGCGGAAGGTGCAAACAACTTTGTACAGACTAAGCAGCAAGAGTCAAACAAAATCTAAGGCCAGCGCACGATGCCGGGACATAGTGGCTGCATGAAGCTTTTGATCGGAACGCGTCTAGGTTTTCTACTAGTCAGCAGGGAGTTCAGCATGGCCGCGAGTAAGGTCTCCGCGTCGCCTTTCAAACCAACTATCAGTGAGGCTGCGGGTCAGTCGGGCAGCAGGGCTGACCTGATGGAAGGATAATATTGATCTTACGACTCGTGAGTTGCTGCAGTCGGCAATGTGTTCTTGTATCTTGGGCCAAGATGTGAAGAGCGCCTCTCGGACTCTCGCCTGGGTCAGGGAAGGAAGGGCCTTTTGCCTCCGCTCCCAAAACGGCCCCGAAATTCCCGCCATGTCTCTGCCACAGGATCGCTGTAGAGTTCCTACTGCACTTAAGCAACACGTCGGAAAGCATGTTGCCCTTGAATGCTGATCCCATTGACTCCACATTCATATTCAGCTTGGTGCCGACAGCGGCTTGAATGGACGACCTGCAGCCATGAACAAGCAGGCGCTGTTTTCCAACACGGCAGGTCAGTGCCGCAATCTAGGAGGCCACCATCACACTGGAGTCCTGACAGAAAGGGTTCTGCTAGAGTGTACTTCTTGGTTTTTTCCAGGCTCGGTGCTGTGGCCACACACTTGCGAGGCTTCCAGCATTGGGGTACATGGGCAAACACTTCGAACAGCTACAAACGGCTACGCAGTCGCAGTCGCAGTCGCAGTCGCAGTCGGAGTAGGAGTAGGAGTAGGAGGAGGAGGCGGAGGAGGAGGAGGAGGAGTAGTAGTAGTAGTAGTAGCAGCAGTAGCAGCAGGAGTAGGAGGAGTAGTAGTAGTAGTAGTAGTAGTAGTAGTTGCAGTAGTAGTAGTAGTAGTAGTAGTAGGAGGAGGAGGAGGAGGAGGCTCAAGTTTCGGCTCGAACACGCCATGTTGGTGCGCTTGGTCGTGATCATGGTCTTTGTCCTCAGGGTTTGCTTCAGCTGGGCAGCCAAAGCCTGGCGCATCTGCGCCGCGGCGTTGGCCTGGGCGTCTTTGGGGCCAACCGGGGGCCCCGGAGATAAGGCGCAAGTTGGAGGCAAGTTTGGAGTTTTGGGCTTAGGGATTGCATCGAATTCGGGGGGAGGAGTCCGATTCCGCGAGGGATGCGATCCAGTGATTTGAGAATAAAGATGGCGCGACTGCTTTGACAGCCAAGCGCAGTTCCTCGCAAAGTCTTGGTTTGGTCCCTGGCTGGCTAAGTTTGGGTTCTGACGTTCCATGTGCTCGGCATTGATTTCAGGTCTGATGGGAAAGAACGCACCCCAAATCCAAAGAAAAATATCCAATTTCCATCTGTCCACGTCAACTTTCCGCAAAGACTCAACCAGGCATACGCCTCTTGAAGACCTTGCGACCCTTATCCGTCGTCTATATGCGGAGAAGCGACAGTCTCTGCTACGGCTTCTCCGCCAGCCGAGGGTGCAGTCAGCTCGGCGACTAGGTTCCTCGGTTTAGACGACTGGCTTGGAAGATGTTGCGAATTCCAGCGGTGCTCAGCTTTCCGAGAGATCTGCGACTCGATTTGAGACTGGAGGTTGTGGTCATGTGAGGGTCGTGGGAACCTGGAGTTCTTCTCCGTCAAGGCCCACCTTCTAACCTCGGTTTTGTCGAACCTTCCACGTCCCCTGTGTCTGCCTCGCCCTACACGAAGTAAGTGTCCGGAGCATGAAGTGAAGTGATGACTCCCGAAGATCCTGATGACATCCCATAATCCTCGAGGTATGGGTAAAGTCCAAGCTAGGCATAGCTGGTTCAACCACTGAGCGCGGCGCTTTCCCGTCGCGGAGCCACCAGCAGTAGCCTCACATACACCAGCACCAGGTAGTTAGTTTCGATTCCCAAGGGAAGGGCTCTAGGTGTATTTTCAATCTTGGGATCGCTTCTTGGGAAGGCCTCCTACAGCATCTGTAGTCGCAGACTGCAACCATCGGAGCCTTGGGGTGATCATCTTCATGATCATGATTTTCTTTTTCCGCTTCTTCATCATCCGTTTTGGGCAGTGAGACCTGAATCATAAATCCTAAATTGTTGTAGAGACCTCGAAGAAGAGCTTTTGGGCTAGGATGCCGACTTGAGTCACTTGAGGCACCAAGGTAGGTGTTCGGCTCGGCGATCACGTTCAATGACTAATTAGGGAGCTGTTGGCTCTAGGAAGAAAGTGCTCACCCACAAACAGGCTACGGCTGATGATCCTGATGGCAAGGTGACACATCTGAATGAAGCTGCACAGTGATTCCAGCTGCGTTGGTGCCATTCGAGGAACACCAAAACTCATTTTCGAACGAAGTCCTGTTCTGGAAACGTTTCAGAACCTTCCCTGCCGACTGGCCGCCACCCTGACGCTCTGAGCCCTCTGCGGCGTCCACAGCTTTGACCACACGAGCATTGCCTGAATCTCTGTTTCAATGAAAGGGCAGGAGGCTTAGACTACGAAGTTCGATCGGGTCGATCCATTAACAGATTCTTGTGGCAGGAGTGGCTGCAGTACAGAGTTGGCGGAGGCAGTTGCACCCAGGACAGGGGAACCAGACAGCCTTGAGGGTATTCTGGCCAGAAACCACCTGTCAGGACTCGTCCAGCTTTTGTCTGACGCTTGTTGCTAGCGCAGAAAAGCTTGCCAGCAAGCTCTGCTGAGAATCTCCATGTACTTACGAGTCTGGCATTTCTTGTGTTAGGATATGAACGAAGGTGGAGTTACATACACCCAGGCCTGAGAGATGCTGCGAAAGCAACCGACGACCACCCGTCTGCAAAGGTAGTCGCCCAAATCAAGGATGGAAACTGCTGAAAACAGTTGTGCAACAGTGCTGCAGTGTCACAACAGACTCAACGGGAAAAAAGTGCTAATTAGCTTGTGTCGACCTGTACATTAGCCACGCTACCTACTTGTAGCTCATCCAGACACTCGCCTGAACTGTACAGCGCCGCTGAGCCCCCTGCCCTGTGCAGCGTCAAGCTGCTTTTGCCGCTCCTGCATAGTTTGATGGTCCCGGCAAACTTCAGGCAGCTCAAGTGAAGCATGTCATGTGGTTGGCTTCGATATGAATGACAGCCTTGTTGGAGGCATGTGCGTGGTGCGGCAAGCCTTGTTGCGCTTCTCCACTAGCAGCTGGCGCTGCCTCCCACGACTAGCCGACGTGCCAAAAATGCCCTCGGCTAGAGAACATGCAGAAAAATGAACAGGTCCGGGAGGTGGGAACCCCCTGCAACACAAAGTCAAGTGGTCTCTTCAGCAGCTTCGAGAGCTGAGGATATTTCCCTCTGCATGAGTTTGGAACACCTCATGTCTGTCTCATCACACCAAGCGAGATGAAAAGAAGCAGTGCTGCTATGTGCTAGGCCGCAGCAAGCCGAAGGAGTTATGTATCCACTGCTCTTTCATTTTTCCTTCGACTCGAAAGTCTGCCGTTGAAACAATGCCCTATCAGTGAATCCCAGCAAGGATTGCTGCCCGCTGCTCTGCTGTCGGGGATGGGATCGTTCCGTATGCGGTCAGCTGATGCAGCACGTCTTTATGCGACCTCTTCCTAATTAACCTTTCTCAGGAGCTGGGTTTGCCAGGGTTCCACTGCCTCTGCAGATGTTCTGCACGAGCTTTGCGATCTGCCTCCAAATCTAGCTTGGTGGCGCTAGAAGCACTACTCACTGATTCTGCGTCGATGCTAGTGATGCCAGATCTCGAGGTCTTGCGTGGTCCACATGCCTCCGTGAGCTTCCCGAAAGGCCAACAGGCGCCTCGCTTAGCTGAGGCTGTGCCTCTGGTGCCTCTGGCGGGGCAGGCGGCGGCGCAGAAGCCTCGTCGACAAGCCCCTGCTGCGCCAGTGCCTGCCATCGCGGCCCAAAGCAAGAGGAAGGTTAGGGCACCAAAGAACCGGGTAAACGACTCTGGCAAGCCTCGCTGGAAACAAATTGAGGATTTGGGATAGCTCCCTTCACTCCCGTGTAATAGCTGAGCCGCTGCAATTTCCGCCCGCGCACGCTCGTGCTCGGGAGAAACAGAAGCCGCGGTCTGCAAGGGCGAAGATGGGGGAAGGGCCGGATGTCGACATGTCACAAGTGGTCGTGCTGCATAATCTACAGTATCCGAGAGATCATCCGGAGAGTCCCAATCGACGTCTTGCATGAATCCCATAATCCTAGATCCAGATCCCATGCATAAACCCAGAAACAAGGCCAAGTCCCAAAGCCATCCAAACCCTACAAGCCCTCGTGCCCTCAACTTCCCTCAACTCCCGGCTCCAGGTCCCCGCGCCCCAGGTCGGGACCCTGCCATGGGCCCCACGCGCATCACGCGCGGGAGCACAGGCCTTCGAGACGTTCTTTCGTGGGGTTTAGTGGAGCCTTCATAATATTTAGGTTTTGGAATTGCAAGCAAATTTACGAAAGGGTTTTTTCATGAATAACCATTCCATGGCGGAGCATCCCTCTGACTTAGGTGTTGAGCTCAGGGTCCGGGGAGTGCCAACTTGAGAAACTCGGAAGCCTTCGGTGCTGAGATGCTTGCCGTTTCAAAACGATGATTGGATTTCCTTTAACAGAGCACTCGTGAGTTGAGTGCCACATTGCGAAGGCTAAAAACCGGGCTTCTACACACGAGTC
>CAJNJA010031031.1:250-14558 GCA_905231915.1 Symbiodinium necroappetens
GGCGCTCCCAGGGCCGTGCCGCCAACGGCGGATTCGGGCAACCACTGGCAACGACGACGACGACAACGAATACCACTGGTGTTACTGCTAGCACGTGCTATTACGACTACTACCTCTACCATTGCCGCTAGTAATTTTGCGGGTACGCCGACGACCACGGCGACTAATGCCAGCATCAATACACCACCACTCTACTCGTGCCAGCACCACGACCATTTTTTTGAAGAAACCAACAATACGACGACGACGACGCCGACTGCTGCGACGATTCCACCAGTACCATCACGACCGCGACGACAACAACAACGACCATTGCAACAGCTGCCACAGCTGCCGTTCCCATTGGCCACGACCGCTGCTCGTAGCACGAGTACCGTTGCTACCACAAACCATTCCAAGCTTTGCTATTAATTAATGTTCAAATGCTGACGATAACAACGGATGCCGCCAGAGTTATGTCGCGCGAAAATAGGCTCAAATATATATGCAATGGAAGGAAAACAATACTCTGCGAAGAAACATTTCTCCAACTATAGGGATCGTTTTTTTTTGTTTTGGCTGGTGTGTGCCAAGCCCACCATTCAGTGCCAGGGAGCCAGGATTGAGATTTATGATCCTCCTGCTGCTGCTGCTGTGAGATCGGTGTTGATTCCATTGAGCCTGCCTTCCATGCGTGCCAGTGCAGACAGGTATGCGTCAGTTGCGGCATCAGCATGCCGATTCGACTTTGATTTTTTGTCGCTGCGCAGCTTGCTTATTCACTGCCACCGCACGTGCCTTTTGTCGCAGAAGCTTGACCGGAGCCGACGCTGTCACCCGTGGAGGGCACCTCGCAGACGCTCGCTGGCAGGATGCCCCTCATCCGAGGTTCTTGCATGCCTGTGCTTAGAGCCCCCGTGGACCTGCCACCGTGGACCGTACTCGTAGTTGGCATTGTGACTTTGACCTTCTCTAATTTGCAATCACAAGCAAGTGCGGGGAGCAAGGATAAGAGCCATTAGCTTTTCAACTTCGAATATGCTCGTTGGGCAGCATCGTGCTGCATTTAACCAGAACGGTCACCTCCGTATATGGTCTCGCCGGTCAGCAGCGTGGTAATTGGGCGCCCATTGCTCCCATGTAGAACGAAGCTCTGGCACCTAGCAATGTGGCAGTAGTACGGTGGTCGCAGTTTCATCGACAACAACCGAGGCACAGCCATCAAATCAAGATGGTTGCGCACCAAATACACACGTCCGCACCAAAGCGCTGGACCAAGAAAGACACCATACTACGATGGCTTCTGAAAAAATATATGGTACGGTTGCACCCCGGCAGTGCTGCAGATGCCGCCGCGGACCTAAATTTCAAACAAGTCAGGTCTCTGCAAAGGCTGCGGCCGCGGACTTGTAAAACGGCCAATCGAAACGAACGCGACCCTTAACACGAATTGAATGGCGCAACGGCCAGCCAAAATTGTAAGAGACACTCAGCCAGCTTGGCGGGCAAGACAGCTGGCTCAGCTCCTTCCTCCACTGCTGCATCCTTGGCCACTTGGACAAGCACTTTGCTGTGGCAGCAGGGTCCCAGGCGGGCCGTGTTCTCCGGCAGCAAGGTGAAGAAGCGAACGCCCTGAGCCTGGTGCGTCATTTTAACGTTGGTGTACACTCCAGCTGCTGCCGAGCTTTCCCGCGCGGCCACACGGAGGCTTTCTTGTCGCTGAGGTGAAATGCAACAGGCGAGCCCATGTGAAGGCCTTCGCCAAGTAGATCAGAAGGCCGCCGCCTCCCAAAGCAGAGATGCCCATTCCAAGATGCATTAGGTGGTGGCACCGACAAAATGAGATCACCAATCAAATCACGCACTTGCTGGTGACATGTTTGCCCATCCACTGCCAAGTTGGGTTAGCCCATAATGCCAGATACACGCTACCGGGGAACAACAACGCTAATAATCATGGTTTGGCGGCAAAACCTTTGCTCGCCCCGAGCCTTGCCTTTGCTCTTTCCCGAGGCTGCTTCCCCATCAACTCTGGGGGGACTCAGGCCCCGTGCGAAACCTGGCCTTCTTTCCTGTGTCCGTTCTTCCGTCCATTGAGCACAGGCTTTCTCCTTGCGCTTGTAGTCGCTCTAGATGTATGTCGAAGCTTCTGTGACCAGCCACGACGGCGCAAGGTCACTAGCGATCGAGGACAGCTGCACTGCCATTCTCAATTGAGCCGCATCCTTGTCACACGTCCTCTTCTCATGAATCCGAGAGGCCAGTCTCCTCAATGCCATTTCGCAGGTGTCGCACGGCTCAATCATGCCGCGTGCCTGACCCGGTGAGCCCGCGTCCTTGGAATTGAAATCCACTAAGGACAAAATGTTGAAGTAGTCCACAGAAAACATGCTGCTGATCCACACCCGGACGCATCGAACAGCACCAGCAGATTTCATCGACGTGTAAATGTGTGGCCCAGCTCATCTCAGATCTGGTGGAAGCGCAGCATCCCAAGTGTCCAAACCTGCTTCTTCCGGCCACAGTTCTTCGCCTTGGTCGCGGAGGGTGTTTGTGCCCGGTGTAGCTATCTCTCCAACTTGTCCTTCTGCTCCTTGACTTGCGGATGCGAGCCACTGTCCGCACTCTCGGTTCCGATAGTTCGCACCTGCCAATCTCGGTCCAAGTTGGCTGCAGGCTCGCTCTCCCACACCGCAGGACCAACAATTCTTTGATGGACTTGGCCAAATAAATTTGCCCTCTCTGCTGCACTTCCCCTTCGCCCGCGAATGCATTGGTGGGGGAAGGAGCCGCTTTGCATGAGCTTTCGGCTGACCTGCAATGGCAAGACGCGCCAGAACGCAGTCGCATGCTGGTCCGTGTTTCAGACGCCCCGCTTGCGGTTGCGTGCATGGCAAGCGGTTGCATGGGGACGCGGGAAAGAAACATGCGTGACATGTTGGAATTTTGTTCATTTTCACAACGTCAAGTCAGTTTTCATGTCAAAACACGCGACCGCCCGCCTCGTCGGTCTGCGTGCCGCTTTGCTGTCCATGTCCTCGTCCCCGGGTTTGAAATCCTATGCAGCCCCCTTGCGAACGCAGAGGTGTGCAGGCGAGCCTCGCCAAGTTAATTCGCAACATGGCGCGTGGCAAGAATCACCGACACAGCAAGCGAAGTGGGTGGATATAAGGATGTCTATGCACCAGATGCACATACCAACAATCCATGAACAGAGACAGGGTTCCCCGATCTTCGACATCACGTCATAATACCATGTCACGGAATTGCATTTGATTCGTGCAACTTTGAAAGTTTACCGTTGCTGTGATGTTGCGTTTCGTGACAGTGGTTCAAATATGACATGCCGCATTCTTCCCACAACATGCAAGGAAATGTGTGTTGCCAACGACCGACCCTTAGAATCAGCTGGCAATGCAGACTGTTTGTCCCATTTATTGCATTCTGGACGCGGATGTTTTCAAGCCTGGCGCCACGTGCTGCTGATAGCCCCTAATGATTTTTGCCAGCAAGTTCTCGAAGCCGCTGTCGGCCACCATGTCGGCACCATGCTGTATGCATGGGTTTTGGGAGGGTTTAGAGCTCTAGGACCCAGGATACATAGGACCACACGACATGGACGATGACGCCACGGCATCCATGGAGTTGCTTCTCCCACCCAGTGGCTTGTCATGCAATTTGTTGTAGCAAAAACCGATGACGTCGGCATGGAGTTGGGTGGTCTTGTTTAGTTACCGATAACATGATGCTGTATGTTTCGTATCGTTGATGAAGTGAGGTTAGGGCAGCAAAAATGAAGTGAGGCTAGTGCAGAAAAACTGAATGCACGGGCTGTATGTTGTGTCTGTTCCAATGAACGCCTGGAGGTGAAGCACTGAAACAACTGGTGCTGCTTGGGGCCTTTGCAGCTTGGCTGTGCAACGCTGTGCACCTAACGCATTTGACGCCCAAGTGATGCCGAGTGAGGCGGACGAAGCAACCGTGGCTGAGGCGGTTGAGGCATGGAGCGTCATGGAGCGCGCGCATTTTTGCCACGACATGCAGACCAGGAAACAAGCGCAGGAACCGTTTAATCGGAATCCTCTCGTGCATGACCTTATGACCGCAAGAAGCAACAGCACAAGTGTCCATGTTTTTGTGCTCGTTCGTACGTGGTGTTATGCCAGGGTGTACTATTCTGTAGCATGGCTAGAGTTTTTGTTGAGTTTCAGGGCTTCGCAACATTCCATTCTGTGTCCGGCGCGATTGTCCACCGCTTGAAAGAAAGTATGCTATCGGTGTGCATGCCGATGCAGTTTCGCAGATGGTGATTCCAGGCCGTGGACATCCAACCTACCACAGCCGCTTGCCTGAGTTTTCTGACCACGGCTCCCGATGTCCCATATAGTAGTCGAGCTCATGCTTCGGCTTGACGTTGCAGAAAATGGCCGTGCTAAAAGGAAACGTTTTGGGCTGCCATCGCCGACTTGCTGGGCTCTGCGCCTGCTCGAGCATCTGAGCGTTTGCAGCAGCTCGGTTGCACGGGAGGTTGTTTGCCGCTTGAAGCTGGAACCCTATTGGGTTTTACCAACGGACAGCTTGGTGCTCTCACATGAAACGAAGCATTTGTCGTCCGATACCTCCTAAGGCTTGCCTTGGCAAACGAATCCATGCTTCAGCGCTGCCCGGACACGCGGTCACGACATACTATAGCAATTAATCAACATGGGTAATCGACGTAGTCCGGGTGTGGATAACCGTGACAGGATTGCACGATTGCATCGCACTTGTTGCAGGACTGTGCCGTCTTATGGGGTGTTGGCAGGCAGCTGGGCGTTTTCGATGTCACCCAGCTGCAGGATTTGCATGGGAGCCGGTTTGACACATTCCGCGCAAAGTGCAGTTTGCAAAGGTGGCCCTGCCGGAAGCTTCCCCCGTGGTGCAGTTGGTTCGCAAGCACCATTTGTCCGAGGCACACGATAAGCAGTTGTCTAAGCAGCGCGATTTGACGCTTTGACACCATAAGACGCTGTTTCGTGTGTAACATGTGTAGTCGTAGATGTTCCTGCCGAGGCCATTCTGCTCTGGATGTCCCATCTCCTAACTTTGATCTCGCGATGTATGAAGCACACTTTCTGACGATATTCGTGTTTGTTGTTGCGGTGCTTCTGACGGGGGTGTGCTCCGTTGCAGGTGTCTGCCACGTATGCTGCAGCGGCTGCTGCCGGCAGTTTTTTGGGCCGTCTTGCCTGGGGCAGCTCAACTGTATCTGCGACATGTGCTCGAGATGTTGGCGCCACGGGTTTGCAGTAGCTGCGCCCGTCGTCGTTGTGATAAACGGGAAACATTCCGAAGCCAGTTTGGTTTCTGTCTAATTTATATATTGAATCCCTGAGGCGAAGAACGTCTCGGCGGCATTTCGGCGGCTCAGCGCCGCGGCGACATGTCGGTCCCTGCCACCCTTCGGCATTCACGACTCAGCATCGTTTGCTGCTCTGCTGATAGCGGACAACGAAGACGAAAGCTATTCCCACCTCAAAGGCATCGCATAAGGCAGCAAGGCATTACCCCAAGTTCATTGCAAGCTACACGGGAGGTTCAACACTTGCAGATGTGAAGTTCGGCAGTGGGCAACTGAGGTTCGGAATGTATGTGGGGGGTGCATGGAGGCCAGAATGACTGAACTGTGCATCTCTCGGGTGTCCCCATGTTGCGAAGCTGTTGGTTGGAACTGCAGT
The DNA here is from genome assembly GCA_905231915.1 of Symbiodinium necroappetens. Lineage (NCBI taxonomy): Eukaryota > Dinophyceae > Suessiales > Symbiodiniaceae > Symbiodinium > Symbiodinium necroappetens. Next base: position 5,947 of record CAJNJA010031031.1, read on the forward strand.
GAGCGCTTTCATTCAATGCATGCAGGCTTTGGAAGCTGTTCTGGCCGTCGCATCCAACGCTGCCCAGGACGGCTATTTGCAGCTATTTGTGTCAAGGTGTCGGGTCTATCGACATGAAGCACATGGATCCTGAAAGAGTGCTTTACAATTCTAGGGAATGGTTACATGTGCTTGTGTGATCTTGTGAAAGCATGAATGTGCGCAGCCATTCCCAGGAATGGCTGAGACAGCTCGGTAATCCCCCGGTGGCGAGTGAATGCTGTATTTGGTTGACGTGCAAAGGAACAGAGCCCGATTCCTCAGCCAGTCGATGTGGATCACATGATGCAGGCGCCACGCACCGCACGCATCAAGATGCAAGTTTCGTCAGGATCTCATCCAAACCCTCCAGGTACCTTCTATATAGGGCCCTGGGGGCTCCAGTACCCTGTATAGTAGGTACCTGGCGGGTTAGGGTCACACTGTGAGATTCTGTGAGCACACATCGGTTGTACTCTTGCGGTGTCTGAGAGCGGCGACTCCGAGTCCTTGCTAGGGAGGGTGGTTGTCGGCGTGAAAGATCGGAGGTTCCCGAAGCAGTCATCGAGTGAGGTCTAAACGGTATACCATGTCCTCATCGTCCCTCATATGGCACGGGTTTCGAGACCTTGCCGGGTGAAGCAGTCATTTGCGTCGCATTGATTCTCAGGTGCGTCACGAGGAGCGCGTGCTGGCTGCATTTTCTGGGCCGCACGTACCGACACGTCCTGCCAAAACAAATCAGTCAGGCAAACACAAACATATCACGACTCAGGTCAAAGCTACGCCCTTGCGTCACAGCTGGCAACATGTCCTGAAGGTTCGGGTGGTTCCGGCATAGATTCCGGCATATTTTTTCTTGGAGTATGTGCAGCAATACGTCGAGACAGCAGGCCATGAAATTCCGTGCAGTATATTGATTGTGATTGTGAGTTGCTGCTAAAGCTTACGTAAGATCGACGTGGCAATCTTTGGTAGCAGCCTGACCATCTAAGGTGGAGCATGCTGGTCACTTGTTAGTTTTGCTGGATGCCATGAGGCTCCATACTATTATGGTGAAGCCGCATGAGGCATCCGACGGACATGCTGATGGCTTGGCAGCCAAAGCGGAGATGCACCGCGGCAAAACTATCGTAGTTGAGCTCCACAGAAGAAGATCGAAGAAGAAGATTTCGCCGAGCCTCCCCCAGGCCCCAGGCTTTGGGCTATTTGTTGCAGATGTCGTTGCAAATATGTTTGCAAAGTGTAAGCCCTGATTTCCTGCCGGGAACAGAACTCGAGCACACGAAGCTCAGCCAGGGTACAGTAATGCCCACACCCGGCAACCAGCACGTTTCAGTAGTGTCGCAGGCTGAAACCATCCGAAAACCTCAAAAACCAAACGATGCCCCAAACGTCAGAAAGCCCTGACGTGCGCCAAACCCAGCAACCCTACACCCCTCTACTGTAAATATTCAGACATACATACACACATAATCGATAATTGCAAATCTAAATTACATACATACATACATACATACATACATACAGACATACATACAGACATACATACAGACATGTATACGTTAGACACATATAGCAATACAGACAGATAGGAATAAGTTAATGTGTATACATAATATGCATACAAATCTATCTATCTATCTATCTACCTATCTATCTATCTATCTATCTCTTTACTTATTTGTCGATGCATCTGTGTCTACATATATATATACACACACACATAGAAATATGTATGTATGTTTTCTATCGGCCATAAGCCTCAACGACAGGCTTTACTTTGGCCGAAGCTCGGTGCTTCCTGGCTCTGGGGCTGGTAGCCGCGCCGTAGCGGCTCGGTGGTGTCATCTTCTCTGAGACTCTACAGTAGGCTGTTTTTTTTGTGTTTTCTGGGTGTTGATTCACTCTAGGTTTTCGTTGTGTTTTCCTTTTGTGGGGTTTTGAGTCTGATTTTTCTATTTAGATTCTATTTGTTTACGTTTGGGGAGTTATGGTTTCGCGTCGTGTAAAGGGCTCTCCAAGACATGTGCAACTTGCGCAAGCATGTTCCTCTGAATGCCGATTGCAGTAGAGATGCTCATTGAGGAAGGGGGCTCTGCGTTTCATGTGAGGAAGGGCTGGTGGGCGTGGTGTCGCATTTCGCTGGGCGATTTGGCCTTGTGCGAAGCAGGAAATCCCTTTGCAAGAAGTTCGTGCTTGGTCTTGGCAGAGACTAACATAATCCTGCTTTCTTATGCTTCCCTAACCCCTCCAGGTACTTACTATATAGGGCACTAGGGGCTCTAGTACCCTATATAGTAGGTACTGGGGGGTTAGGGCTTCTTATCATCCAGACTTGGATCCTCGTCTCTGAGATGCAGTCGTGGTGAAGTCTGCTTCGCGAGTTCTGCACGTACAGCCCGGACTCCTCGCCGAAGATCGCCAGCATAGCACGAGTACGGTTCACTCTACGGCTGCGACGCTATGCTGTTGGCAACGACTCTCTTGTCGGGTTTGGGGGTCCGGGGTTAGGGTTGATGCGTCGGTCCCAAAACCAAAGCCAAACATCTTCAGCCTTGGAGTTTAGGGTTTAGGGAGTCGTAGCTGAACGGCCAGCAGCCTCGGTTCGCCAAGCTGTGATCCCTTATAGAACTGAAAGTGTACACTTTTTTTATGCCTATGAGCTCAGCAACTAAAACCCAGAAACATCCTGAGAACCCCGAGGCAAAAGCAATGCTCTTTCGATGCCCTATAGGGCCCTGCACGTGTTCATTTTTTAACCTTGGAAACCCTTTCTAAATCCCAGAATGAGGCTCTATTTGGCCTGCTTTTGGCTGCCTGGCTGCTTCCCAAAGCCTGCCGCCGCTGGAAAGCCTCCAGGGCAGCGGCAGCGGAAGGTCAGGAGGCGGCTGCCCAGGAGGCTTCGATTTTCGGGCTTTTGATTTGCGCTTTTGGGGCGGTTTTGGTTTCCAAAGCTTTGGGGTTTTCGTGTTTTTCGGGTTTTCGGGTTCTTCAGCTGTCAGAGCCAGAGCATTTAGGCTTGCGGGTGTTGCTACTACGTCGAACAGAACGTTGGCGAGTCCGATGCTTTCTATGCCATGTTTGCTTGGCTTGGGGATGGCAGAAAATGCGGGACCAATGCCCGCTCCTACGAAACGACAGGGCGCCAGGAGCTGCGGCTGGCTGCGACTGCTGTTGCATGGGCCTCAGCGTCATACCTGACCCTACAGCCGCATTCAAGCCCCCAAATGCAAGACGCACCACGGCTCAGGGTAAGACTGGCTTGTGCTCTACTGGTCTTCTGCTTGAACCACCGATGCTTTCACCGTTGCCGGTAGAAGAAAGCCCAGGTTGTTGCTGGCGGCCGCTGCATGGCTTCTTTGGCCAGGCATGCCAACCCAAGACAGTCCACCTCCAGCAGAGCATCTTAATGAACCTGGTCATCAGGATGAAGATGGGGGAGGTGATACGGTCTAACGACACCGTATTAGCTCCCATCGTCCTCAGAGTTTCAATCTTTTGTTCTGTTGCAGGGCCCGGGGCTTCAGACCTTGCCGACTTGGCTCCGGATGCTGCAGAGGCGATAGGGTCAGCTGCAGCACTCCGCGGCTACCGCGGGGGTTCAGGTGTCCAATATAGGGTTTCAGACTTCAGGCCGTCATGATCATGAGTATTCTTCAGGATTTTAATTCGAGGCTTGTAGGGTTTACGATGTTAGGGTTAAGAGCCTTCGGGGTTTCGAAAGTTCAGAAATTGACTGCACGAAGATGGCTCTGTGTAGCGTTATATTTGTCATTCCCCAGTGCTGCAAAACAAAGGTTTGCCTATGAGCTCAAGGCTTAAGGCATACAGTTTGAGGGTGTTCCTCGTGCTGCGAGGTGGTGTTCATTCGGGATGTAGAAATTTGCAAACGACTGCCTAAGCTGCCACTTGCGATTGGAGACGGCAGGAGGCTCGCATGCCCAATATCTGGCCCTTCACAATCAGCATTGGGATATTGGCTTTATTGCGGTACAACTTTAATTTATGGGTAATGAGACGAGAGTGCTTTCCCAGTCCTCTGCATGAGCATGGTCCTTCCATGGCACAGGATGAGACTGTCTGAACCCTAAACCCTAATGCGACCTTGTCAGCTGGGCGGGTGGGAAAAAAGCGACCTGGGCCTTGTTGCCCCAGTCGAGTTTGTAGTAGGCTTACGACTTCTTTCTGGAAGTGAATAATCGGTGATGTTCTCATACATTTACACAAAATTCTACAGCACTACACCCAACAGCCCTATTCCGATTGTGAATCAGTTGTAAACTTGACAGGAGCTCTTTCCCCAAAACCTTGATCCGCCGAGAGTCTCAGGCAAGCAGCCTCTTCCGTGAAGCGGCAGACGCTGGCCACTGGGGAGCAGTGGCGCCCTTGGATTAGTTGAAAGTTCTCGAGGCGCATATATATATATATGTATATATGTGCAAAAAAGTATATATATATATATAATAGGGGTCAGAACAACTAGTAGTACCACCTACTGCTATTGCTTTCTGTGCTGTGTACTTAGATCGGGTGGGGCGGCAAGCCGAACGTTACGGGTTGCTGCCAGGGTCCCGGACGTTTATAATCGACCCCTCAACATATGACCTTCATGCGACCAAGGCTTTAACATTATAACTGTAATGCTTCCATTCGTCTTGCACCCTAAACCCTGCATCTGGAGTGGATTGAAGTTTCTCTGGATCCCTGGAGAGCAAGGCCTATGCCCTGGCGATGATCAAGCTCGATGGCGACAACAAGAGCCAGGATCTCGGCCCCTGCATCCGTCAACGCGTCAACCAGAGGTCCCAAGCCCTATATATGCCCTAAACCCCACCTGGGACTCCAATTATACCTACAGTTTTATGGGTTCTACCATGTTCTACCCAGTAATTAATGGGCCATGGCTGCTAAACTGTGGGTAAAGAGAGTCGCAGGTAAACCCTATATTTCCCTCCAGCAGGAAACCGTCGGACCTTTGCCTCACACGCCTACGTAAAAACCCTGGCTATATCGTCATTTCTTTCAGATGTTACTTCTCTGGGCACCACAGAGAGCTACGCAGGAGAATAGATTCGGATGGAAAGGCTTTTCGGCTTTCCCCGAAACTGAACAATGGACAAGCATGGCAGTCGCTCACTCGTGCGACATGTAGATTTGTCCTTCGCTCAGACCGCTTCCGGGATTGCTGCTTCGGCCTGCTGCTGATTGACATTGGTGCATCTTGCACGGAGTCCAGGCGAGGCGGAGCCCTACCTAACCCAAGTGGTGGAGTCGGATGCGGACGAAGCTGCGCCACCCGGCCGCAAGGTGCCAATGTAAGTGGCGATCGGCTTGAACGTTCCGGCATGCGACCTGGTGCTTCCGTCCTTCCTTGTTACTTCGATGTAGCACATAGCGGACATAGCGAACTTCGAGCTTCCGTCGAGCTGCGGATGCATTCAACTTGCAATACCTGCCTGACAGTCGAAGAAGCAGATCACTTTCCATTCTTGGGTACACAGTCAGAGCCACAAACCCCGCTCTTTTCCATACCGGCGCGGTCCAAGGCGTGCCTTTGCGCAATACTTCCGCCATCGTCTGGGACTGGGTGTGGCCAAGGATCCGAATTTGTTTTCGAAATCCTCCGCATCAGGTCTTCAGAGGATTTCAGAGGCATCATGCCCTTAGCTCCAGGGTCTTTGTGGGATTACGCCCGGCCCTTGGCATGCCCAAGGCTCGGGACGAGTTGTGCTGGAGTTCCCAGTCAGAGCTTCGGAAGATGGGCTCTTCTTGCCTTTGTTCTCCAAATGCGTGACGCTCAAGCCCTCCAGATGTAATTCTGCAGCCTCTTTAACGCAACTCCGTGGTAGGATGAGATGGCTGGGCTTGGATCCCGAAGATCACGGAGAAGCTTCGTGCAATTTTCCAGAGCCCCCATGCAACTGAAAAGAACCACATCACGTACCGATCAAACCAGCCACGGGGCTCCGCACTCATAGCAAGTCTCGATAAAAAACCAGAGCAGCCCAGTCTTCGAGGACTTGTATTTCACCTTCGTGGCTGAATAGTGAGTGTCAGAAACTCATTGTCTGGCTGGCACGCGCAATCGGGGCTGCGAGCCCGAAGTTTTTGGACCTGAATGCGCTGTTGTGGCGGGTAGTGGGGGAGGCGGCGCGGTGATGCTGATGTGTGAGTGCTGTTCTGGAAGTTGTACAAGTCCAAGACGGCGCGATGGCAAGCTGTTTGCTTTATCATTCCGCCCTAGTTCAGCCGGAACCTCCCTCTTACTAGTAGATGAAGAATGTAAGGTTCAAGTGGTTTTCAAATGTTCACCTTGAGGAAGCCTGCTTCCCCCAAAGACCCTACTTAAACCCCGAAGCCCCCAAGACCCTCTAACCCCTAAGTCTAAGACCCTGAGGACCCTAAATCCCAAAGACCCTAAGCCCCACCTAAACCCTGACTGAAGCCCGAAGTCCTAAAACTCTTAAACCCAAAGCCCCCCTAAAAACCCTGACTTGAGCCCGAAGTTACGAAGCCCAGATCCCTGCTCTCCTGCGCTTTTGTTAAGGGATTTAATTTAAGCTGCCATACTAAGGAAACCATATTATTTACTATAGATCACTCTTTTGGTAGCTTAAATCAAAGCCCTTACCAAGAGCCCAGTCTTCGGAGACCGGGCTCCTCGTCAGGATCCCGAGAAAGCCGGGCTCCGGCAGCTTGGCGAAGATCGCGCCCAGGGGTTTTCAGAGGCTTTGGGGTTGGTTTTAGGGGAGTTCTGGGTTCAGGTTTAGGGTTTGGGGTTTAGGGAGGTTTAGGAATCCGAAACCCTTACAGTAACCCTGAACCCAATGTTTAGGGTTCTGGGGTTTTGGGCTCAGGGTGGGGTGTACTGAGTGTACTGTGTTGCGTGAACTGCAGGTGGACCAAACGACCAAACGAAGGGAGCGGTAGCTTTGGTCGTTTCGGTGGCTGAGGCAGGTCGCAGTTATCGAATCTGGTCTATAGGGTTGGTAGGTTATAGCGGTATAGGTGCACTTTTGATTTAGGAAGCAGTTGCAGGAAGCGAAAATTCGGGGGAAGCCGTCTGGCAGTTTGCTCGACAAGAAGGCTGCAGGAGGATGTGTTGGCATCACAGGGACCTGGTGCTGGCCGATATGTCCAGATTTCATGCTGTGACATTTGCTCCTGTGCCTCCGGTCCTCCATGAGGCTGCAGCAGGCCGCAGATTTCGGCGAGGCGTTGCGGGACGCGAGGGGCTGATCAGAAGAGTTGCGGGCCCCTTTCGTCTCGAAGAACTCCGAACAAATGGGTTTGGGGGATTCACCTCGGCTCCATCTACTTGTGCCCAAATTATTGGTAACTGGGTTACTTCACAACATACTCGCATCAAGGAGTTCCCGGACTTCACTGCAAAGCACCGCCCTCTGGACGCTGGAATCTCTATTGGAAATTTGAAGACGCCGCAAGGGTACACCCGACAAAGCCCAACCACGCAACCCTGTGATTTAATGCAAGTCGTCAACTTTCATTCACTAGCCTTCAAGGGTTCGATGAGAAGCCACTTAAGCCAACCTCCAGTATGATGCTGTACGCTTGCCAGAAACCAAAAGCCAAAACCCTCCCCACTGCGCCAAGCTGGGCCCACGCCTGACTTTGACGCGCGCCCAGAGACCTCATCTGGCTGTGCCGAGATGTGAGAGTAGAAACCTCTCCATTGTTATGATTATCTACTGCGATCATGATTTGCTGACATGTTACGAGTCACTTCTCATTTGATTTGTTGTCGCCCTGGCTATATTCAGAAGAATGGTTTTCAAAGAGCTGGCCAGATCAACGCCGTGACGCTGCTGGCCGAGCTAAGCACGCGGGAGGCTTCTTTTGCAGGGCCAGGGTCACTTTTTGAGGCTCGGTGCTAACATATACGTGGGCGTTCTAGATCCGGCCCAGTGACATTCACATGGAGGTAGGAAAGTCTGCCACCAGTCGGTTTGGGACGGACGCAACGAAATTATGAGGGGTGGGGGTAAGCGTCTCAGGAGGAGTTCGCTGGACCCCAATCTAATGCTTGTCGAGTCCGAGGTTTTTGGTATAACCTTGCTGATAGATTTTGGGGGTCTAGGGTTTAGGGTTTTCTGTATAAGCACAACCGATCGGAGAATCGGTTCCCCGTGCTGCACCCACCAAACCTTGTCCGCAGGACGCAGATGTGAGGCTGCCCGGTGGCCGAAATCTTTCACTTGCCCTTGACTACTATCGACAGGCGGGAGGGGTCAGGATTCTGGCGCTTCAGGGCTTGTAGGCCTTCTGTATAAGAAAAGGACTACTTCGTAGCAGTCTTGCTGAACATGGATCGTTTGAGTGAGGGGGTATACGGGGCGTCCTTCATTCTTTCCAGCTCTTTTTCGTTCGCCTAGGCCTAAGAGCGCCTCAACAGTAGCTGACACACCCGCCCGGAGCCAGAGACGTGAACGGCAAACACGAGACCCTCGCCGTGAGTTGACGCGTGCTGCTGTCAATCTCAAGCCAGTCGACCTTGCGTGTACCCATAGGCTCCTAACAGGTTCCTTTTTATGGTTCATATTTAGAATCCTATATCCCCAAAAGGAACTACT
>CAJNJA010031042.1:9066-30585 GCA_905231915.1 Symbiodinium necroappetens
CCCCCTCCGGTACCTAGGTTTTCGTCTTTATTCTGATGCTTTGCTTTAGTGGACCGAGGGGTGGGGCATGTCGCAAACATGAGTCAGCCATGAATTATGGATGTTGTGGCAAAAGTCTGTGCCGAAAGCAACCTCTATCTTTGCTTGAGCATCATGAGCAAGCACGAAAGAAATCGGACAGAAAAGGCTGAGAAGCAAGTAATGGCATAGGGAACATGTTTTGTCAACAATGCCGGTGGTCCGGAGGAGCCTACATACGGTAGTGAGCCAGTGGGGGTCTGGCGGTTCAGGCCTACTGAAGCTCACTAAACAAAGAGCTTTGCACGGCATGGGATCTTACCGTAGCATCCCCGTGGCCACCCACGCACATTTCGCATCAAGGTGGATCGTTATGTACATCCGGCTTCTTATCATGTCTGAATCAAGGTTCACTGTGTCAGCTACTGCTGTCATGGCTCATTCAGGTATTTCGTATACTGTTCAGAAACCTTGTTGAATAATGACCAGGCATTATATATATATATACACACACACAATACACGTACTACAAGCTGAGTCCTGTGTTTATACATTTTATGTATGAACCTACCATTCAGCACCTTGAGTTTTCACGCCTGTGCTTACCAGACCTCTTGGTAGGATGATGGTTCATCAAGTAACACATTTTCTTGCTGCTAACCTGTTGGCAGTGGAGTGTCGGTGTCCCAAGTCAAACATAAGACAACATGCCGTGGCTGTGTATCACACCGTAGGTTCTATGTTCCGTTGTTCATTGGTCGACTTTGCTAGTTTTTTTTCTTTTTTCGGGTCCAGTTAAGTTCGACATGTTTAGTCTAGTTCATCCTAAGTGTGTTCATAATATGGTCGGACGAAGATTTGCAGTCTTTTCAACTGCGTTTTCGGAAATGTTGCACCTACCACATTGTATGTCAGAATTCTGGTACGACTGATAGTCTTTTGATGAAGGGCTCTTTGTTGTAAGCACATCAAGCCCCACCAAAACATGCATAAACACAACGACTACAGCCCCAAGCAACATATGACACCCTTAAATACCATATACGCTTGTCTTCAGAATTGCGTGATTACCCCAGCATAAGCATGTTCGTACAGAAGCAGTTGTTCCTACAGCAAACTTTTGAACCGCAGACATGAAGTATAGCTCTGGGCGTGATAAGAAGAAAAAACGGTGAATTGCTGTTCGCGCAGTAACCTCTTCAAGCAGAGATGATAACCAAGTTTCGTGATGGACAAACTGCTGAGTTTAATCAATGGTGCGAATACCATACCGGCCCATATTCGCAAACACACATCGCGTGAGTACATAAGATGTGCTCAATCACAACTTTCGGTAACACCGGTTCGAAGTTTTTACCTGTAGACAATGTTGGCGAATCCACCTTTTCAACCATCTCCATAATTTTGGAGAAACCTCGGGAGCCGGAGCCATTGTTTCGGTTATCATGGCAGTTGCTTTCAAATGTAGGTAAAACCAACATTTCCAACAATTTCCATGATTCTGGAAACCATAGCTCCGGCTCCCAAGGTCTGTCCAAATTCATGGAAATGGTTGAAAACATTTGTAAAACCAACAGTTTCCACGATTCCCCCACGACAAATCATGGAAAAGGTCGGTATAGGTTGGTTTTGCCAACATCGCCAACAGTTTCCATCACATGATTCCCACCAGGCAAATCATAGAAAATGTTGGTTTTACCAACATTTCCAACAATTTCCATGAATTCAGAGGAACCTCGGGATCAAAGACCATAGTGAACCTGAGTTAAGAAACATCCAGTAAATCCTAAATTTAGAAGCCTCGGGAGCCAGAATCAGAAGTATGGTAAACAAAGGCTTGGTTTCCCAGAGACGCAACAACCAAGGGACACGAACACATATTAGGGACAAGGCGGCTGACTTGAACAGGACACAACCTAGGTACCGGGGGTATTTTTTATATTTTTGTATGTATGTATGTATCTATCTTTTTTTAGCTGCATATATATATATATAACTCTTGTAATGTTACATACACGCAAAGTAGTTTCGGCACTTGCTGTAGACTTGGCTTTTGCTTTTCTGCACCTACGAGCATTGGATCTGTACCATACTCCCCAAAACTCACTCCTGAACGCTTACAGCCAACACTGACGGACATTTCATTCTCCAACTGGGACGCTGCCGGATCCGCGGCTTCCTACTGACTGCTTACTGCCACCTACCTGTCACCACAACCATCCAGAGCACTGAACTGGTGGTAACACCAAGAAGCACTGCCGTCACCTCACAAGAATGCACCCCTTGCGCTGGTGCCGCAATTCTGAATATCTTGATATGGTCGGCCGACGTCGCATCTTCGTGTCAAAAGGGCCGATGAATGTATGGGGGAAAGAAATTCGGGCGAGTACTCATGCAACGAGAGTAGCCATCTCCCTGCTCCTAGGTGCCTGACGTCGTCCACTTGCTGGTGCAGGAGGCCTTGCGGACAACAGTCTTAGTCCCGTCTTGATGTGACCAGGCTACCGCACCGAGCTGCCTGCTCGGTAAGTCTCATGGTATTATCATGGCATTATGATGTGTCATGACATGCCGTCTTATTATCCTCACTGTGAACGCATAATTCGGGGCCAGGCCAGGCTGCCAGAGACTCCCACTTGGCCGCGGGCGGAGGGCGACTCTGTGCAACAGCGAGCCGCATGGCCCCCAAACGGGCAGCTTCCTCACAGAACATAGAAACGACTTCAATTCGGCAGCGCCGATTTTCCGTCCCGGCCTGCTCCTGTTGAGGCATCTTGCTGGCATCAGCCAGGGTTGTGGTGAGGTACGGACTGCCTGAGCCAAACATAGCCAAACATCGAACCCTTCCGTCTTGCCTTGCCATTGGCAACGTCGCTGCCCTATTGCTGAGTGCAATGCTCACCTGCGAAGCTGGTCGGAGCTGCTGGGTGGATTGTTGTCCTCAGGGATGAACATGCCACTCACGGACTGCGCATGTCTATATCAAGTCTATATGAAAATTGTGCGGCGTGAGGGTCGAGGGTGTGTGTGCAATTTGTTTGCACATTCGCAGGGCTTCGCTGCTTGTTTGGCGCACATCTCTGCCTGGTGAAATCTAGATTCTAGATGTTCGGAAATACAAAAGGCTCCGGTGCTGTCTTTAAGAAACCTGTGCAGCTTCTCACCTGAACTAATCCACACGCACATGTCTCGACATGGTGCAACACAGCCTCCTAAACTGAGTCAAGATTTTCTCTCCCTCCCTGTCCTCGCGCAAGGTAAGGATGTGCCTGCCCTTTGCCCGGGGTCTGCTGGGACTGGGAACCCGACCTGTAGGCAGCAGGCTGAGCAGCTGTTCCAGTTTGACCCCCGGAACCTGCGTTTGTTCCTGCTCAGCCTGCTGCACCGTTCTTTTGTCTTGCGGTAAGGCAAGCGAATCGAAGATAGATCGGCATCCTAATTGTCCTAAAACTGTTTCCGGTTATACTCTGTGTGTCCATTCCCTTTCGAACTGCTGTTACATGTTCTGCAATGGAACATGTGTACCCTTATTGCTTGCGATCTCTGTTCTGCTCGGGTCAAGGCGTCTGCGAGCCCAGAAAAGAGCAATTCACTGCGTGCCTGATACAACCACGCTGCGGGCTGATGGTCCTCACAGCGATTGCCCTGCCTGGCAAGAGAAGATCTGCACGCGAGGAGTGGAAGAGGAGCTACCAACAACTTCAAAGCTCAGCAAGGGCAACAGTTCCGACATCTAAGATGATCTAGTTAAGATGGAAGTGCTCACCACACACAACAGTATCTTTCCTGCAGATCGCGCTCGAGCAACGTTTTCCCCGTCATCGAAGGCTCTCCAACATGACTTCTGAATGCTGGCCTGGTGGCAAAGCCAATGTCAAAGGAACCTGCCACCGGCAAGCGGCGCAGGGCTATGTACAGGCTTGGCTCCGGGGTTTCGTCAACGCAGGAGAAACAACCAGAGCTTCCAAGCCCATTTCGTGCTGCCTGGTGCCCAGGCTTTGGTGGCTTCGGCAGCCTGCAGTGACAGAACTGAGGCTCGGGACATGGCTGCACACGCGCCGAAGCAAGTTCAGAGGCGCTGGCAAAGATTGCAAGATGGCAATCTAAAGTGTTGCTAACTGTGCGAGTTCGGGCTTGGGTGGGTCTCAGGTGAGAATCAAGCGCAGCAGAAAGCATGAGACAACCTTCCCCCAAAACGGGTGTTTTTCCTCACTAAGCCCCAAGGGACTGCGCTATTCTGTGGCCCCTGAATGCTGCCGCAGTCGCCGAGCAGGATCCGGGTTCATTCCTGTCGGCAGCATGGATTGGCTTCACTGAGCATTTTCCCAGCTCGCGAATTAGAAAGCATGTCATTTTAATGACGAGGTGTCGCTTCCCTCACTCTTTCGGGCTGGCCTGGCAGTGGAAAGGCACGTGGCGACATCGCTGCCTTCGCAAAGATTGGCGCAAAAACTTAAAATACAAAGATGTCAGAAAGAGCTGAACGCATAAAGTAAGGTGACCGATGCAAGCCCGAAACGGACCACGAGCCAAGGGCGACCTGAAGGATCCTAAAAGTTTGGCATCGAAAGTTTCGAGCCTAATCTCCGAGCTACTAGTACAGTAGGGCATCAAGATGCCAGGCGACAGAATCCGGTTTACCTCGAGGGCACCCAAACTACGGGAGTATGGTGTTGCATCCTTTGGCCTATGTGCTTGCGAGTAATGTTTGTCCCTACTGGCACAGCCCTAGCAGGCGGATGAGAGCATGCCATTCATGGGAACACTTGACATTCTGAGCCGCAGGAAAAATCAAAGAGCCCAAACCACATCCAAGGTCCTGCATTGGCACTCCACGTTGGGGAGACATCTCCTCGAGAGGCCAACTTCGAAAGTGACTTCGAGCTGTCAGCTCTTCAGGTTTGATATCTTCCCGTGCCCATGCGGAGAAGTTGCAGCGACAAGAGAAAGAACAGAAAGTCGTCCTATTTTGGAGCGGGGGCTGCCTCCTGGTGGCCGGGGACAAACCTGATGCAGCCAAGCAGCTGGCCGAAAACAAGAAGAAGGGCTTCGGCTTGGCGTCGCTTTGACTTCCTCCAAGTCGAACTCTACAGTCATGGCTATCATAGCGCAGGTCGGCCAGTTTCTGCGAATCTTTGCGCTCTATATGCACGGCGAGCATTCTCCTCAGCCTCTTTGCCGGAGGTCTCGTCGGCCTTCTTGCTGTCTTCCTTGTTCGGCTTGAAACGCCAGCGCGGAACATGCTTCACAACTTTACGTTGCCAAATACTGTCACTGCGGGCTGCGGGAATACAGCTCGCGCTTTCGAATGTGTCCGGGAGTTTTACGATCCGATAGCTGCCTACCGGCCTACTATGTCTGACAAAACCCTCCAAGCTCATCCTGTGCGAATCTCCGCGAAGGGGCTGCCACAACGGATGCCGGATCCTTTGTCGGATCCTTTGTCCATCTGGACTATGCCAGGAAGTGGGAAGCTCGAACAAAGCAGCACTACTGGCCGGCTTGCATTATTCTCCCGCAAAGGAGTAGCAGCTACTTTGACAACTACCACGAGAGCTTGATCACCAGCCTGAACTGCCAAATATCATAATATGACTCCATGCAGTCCTCATTAACGAGCAGTTTCAACAAAGAAACTTCCAGGAATATTTAGATGAGACATTAACCATTAACTTATTGACCCACTGAGAGTCTGTAGCGGTAGCGAAATCTCTGCTCCAACCACAAACTGCATCCAGCCAGTTTCACGACGGCGACCTAGCAAGCAGTGTAATCACCCACTAATATCCGGGGCGGCACCGTCTAAACTAAACATGTACACCGTTTTGTAACCATGACACAGCATCCGCCAAGGGGTCCCAGCACTTCCGCCAGGATGACCGCCAAAGAAACTTGTGGGAAAGCAAGGGTGCTTTGCGAAACAGGCTGCCGCGATCACGCCATCCATCTCAATCAGACGCCCAAGCGCGCAGCTTTGGTTCAATGTGGCAATTGAATACTGCGACGGAAATGTCAACAACTGAACAATTTTTGCTGAACTATGCTCCGTCATGTTGGCAAACACAACCAGCACCAGGAGCAGGGTTTCAAAGGCTGTGGGCTCACTCTGGACAGCCGGCGTCCGCTCTCCCGTCAGGCTCTAGGCCAGGAGTGCAGTTTCAAACTCTTCCCACTCACCAACATTATCATTATCCAACATTCAGGCCAACCCTTTCGAGAGAACATTCGCCAGGGGTCCACTTTGTTCTCCACGGCTTCGTCATCTGCCTGACGACACCGTCTGTCTAAGTGCTTTAAAGGTCAGACCAGCTCGTTGGGTTCGGGGGCGCTGCGCTCAGTGGATCATATGACGCATCTCAGGTACACTTGTACAGCGTGCAGAAACTTGCTGGCGACATCCCAGCAAGCCTCCGTGGAGTTCGCAGTGTCGGGTGTCTGTGTGGGATCCTCGGATCCACAGAGAGCCTTAGTCCGACGCTCTCTGTACATGAAGGATCATGAAGGCACACCAACACAAAATCAACAACGCCAAGGGCAAAGGCCCTCTTCATCAGCCGATCGGCCACTTCACAAACTAGCACACACTGGACTCATGGCCTAATTCCAGTTGCCGCATCTGCTGCCTGCCATAGAGTGTGCTTCACTGCTTTAACTAATGCCAAAATGCCTCTTGCGTTTCCGTCGCCATGATCCCGGCATCCTTGGCCACGCAGCATCCCCCGGTTCCGTGTGGGGCTTGCAGTATGTCAGGAGAGAGGCGTGGACCCCTACCAAACAACTGGATTGTCACAAGAACAGCATGCAACACTGCTGTCCGAGAATCATCGCCTGTGCCAGTTTCACTGACCGTGTTGCCGCCGCGGTCCTGTACACTATCCATACAAGTACGAGTCTATAGAATCTCGAGCCCCGAGGCCTCATTGCTGCATGTTCGGCCGAGTTCAGTTGCTTCGGCCCCCCTATCCTGTCAAACACTACTTCAGAGCTCAAAAATAGCGCCTCTGCATGCGCGCTTGTCGGAGTTTCCTCCTGCAGGCTTGACCTTGAAATCGCTGCTGGAGGGTAAAAGTAAGGAAGAAGCTTCGTGCAAAGTCTGCAGAACAGTTCGAACATGGAAGAAGGATCAAGCGGGTTGCCTTCCTGCACAAGTTCGCATGCTGCGCGTGTAGGTCCGAAGTAGATGTCGCCATATACTCTGCAAGCAGTGCAGTGGAGCAGGCTGCGGTTACAGGGATGGGAGCAGTTAGCGTCAGTTTGTACAGAAATTGCATGAAATTGCTCTGCAAGGCGGCACAGTGTCGCAGTTCGTGATACCAATTCTGCCTACGCGGCCGGTCAAACAGCGATGGCATGGATGCTGACGAGGTCATATCCTGCAAGGATTGCTTTGCTGCTGGGTCCCGCATTCCCGAAAGACGATGTCACAGCTGTGTGCTATGAGCAGGCCATGCGAGCTAACCCTGCCATCAAGCGTAGCCCAAGCCGCGTGACAACCAAATCTTACCTCTGCCACCAGAAGCCTCAAACTGCTCTGTACGTGTCTCTCTTGACTTTGCGCTGATTGCTGGGTCGGAGATGGCTTAGCGGTTAGCAGCAACCCTTGCTCCCGTCTCCCGTCTCAATTTCCGAGTCCCGAGTCCCGAAACTTCAAGAAAACCTTGCCCAATGCCGCTTATTCGCTCGTGTGCAACTTTGGCAACAACACCTGTTGTGTTATCACGTCACTCCTGGCTTCGGAATTCGGTGCTTCTTCTCCTGTCCCGCTCATCTGAAGAATGACGCGGAACCAACTGCTTCGCACAGTGCTCAATGACTGCAGCACGATGCCGGCTCTGCGTGCCAAGCTTCTCGGAGGTTACATGCTGACCCTCATGGCGCAATACTACGATGAAGTATGCTTGGACGGCACGACCTGTCTGTGGACATCTATCTGTTTGACTGAGCTGTGACACCTGCATTTCTGGGAAACCTGGACCTCCAAGCTGAGACTTGTCAGGGTTCCTGCTTTAAAGGGCAGCAATCATTCGCCCAAGGCAGCTGCACTGCAGGAGTCAGCTGTCGCACTCTTAGGCCGACTTTGGAGGCATGGCTGCTTCAATCACGGCGTCGGTTTGTAAACTGGTGCGCCCAAGAAGGTCCGCACCAGGAAAGGTCTCCGAGAACGACACAAGAGAGTCGTAACACCGTAAAGCTTGCACTGCATGGTTGGGGGGGTGCCCATTGCACAAGTGCACTTCGCAGGTGAAGCCCACCGCGCCCCCAGCTCCTACAGTTTACACATGTTTCAGATCCACAGCATGCTGTGGGGCTCGGAGTGCACGGGTGGAAACCCAGAAAGTGCACGGGATGCTGGCTGGATCGAGCGGGCCGACTGCCAGCGGCCAACGAGCTCGAAGTTAGACGCATGCCCACAAATGCCGACTGACACAGACACAGAAGCAAGCACACAGGCATGTAAAACCATCAAGAACATTCGGCATGAGTTAACAGATGCGCGTCCATATGCCATAGGCATTGAAACACGTGCAAGACATACTTCGAGACTCGAGTTCCTTTCCAAGCAGTTCGGAAGTCAATTGCGTCCTTCTCTCTGCATTCATTGAAGATGGTTTGGCACAACCAGCACTCGAAGCCATGTCAGACTCAAGCTGGCACAGCGTGCCCGATCTGAAGCCAAGCTGTATTTGAGTAGGCGATGCCTTGATGGGGACTCTTCCGGCATATTTGCCTCGCCAGACAGTGGACAGTGCCATTTGTTCACAAGCGACTCGGCTGATTACATTGCTATGCAGCCCGAATCCTGCCTCTTCCGAATTTGTTACCTTCCCAGCCATGTGCATGTTCACCGCAACGTCTGGGCGTGAGACGCAGGTTCGCTTTTGACTATAGTGCTGCCAGGCATACAACACCATACAACGCTGTACGACCCCAACAACTGCACTCCAAAGCTTACGGCTAGATCGGTGCAACTCGGACCTATAGAAATGTGAGCCGCCAGAAGGAAGGATCACTTCATTTCATGTCTCACAATATGGCTGATCCACCAAGTCATAACGTTGAGACGACTGGCTCAAGTGGCTGCATAGCTCGGCACGCATCGAAGACTCCATGGCCGCGATGGAGGACTGCAAATCCTGCCACAGGTATGCCATTGCTGAGGGCTTGGGATTTCTACAACGCGGGGTTTTCCTCTAGCAAGCCTCCCCTCTTCCTCCGCCAAAGTGCAAAATAGTGCCTAGACCTTGTTTCATGTGGGTGCGTGTTGGCTCGGTGGTCGTGCTGGCATGTAAGGAACTGCATCTGAGATGTTGGCCACACACGGCCAGCGTCAGGACCCTGACTCCACAAAGAAGACAGTGTCTTGTCTGAACCTCTTTACCCCCGAAGGTGCACGGCAAGCATGCTCGCAACGACCACGCGCGATGATAGCAAGCTGTCCCCTGGGATAGCTCCGGCCGTGGGAACAGCACAACAATGCCGCATATCCAGAGTGTTCGTGCTGTGGCGTCGAATGATGGGTCATTACAAACCGTTCAAGACGGGTAAAAATGGCAATGTGGCACTGCGTTTAGTGGCCAGCCCCCTCTCATCCCCACTGTAAAGGGAGACAGGCTCTTGGGGGTGGGGGGGTGTAGTAGTGTGGTAGCAAAGTTGTATTTCAGTAGTAGTCATACAGCAGTGGCATAATAGAAGACGTGGTGGTACAGCAACTGTGTGCCGCAGCAGTTGCAGCAGCAGCAGTTGGAGGAGGAGCAGTAGTACCATCAGCAGCAGCAGCACCAGCGGGAGCAACAGCACAGCACAGCACAGCAGCAGCAGCAGCAGCAGCAGCATTGGTGGTAGTAGTAGTGATAGTAGCAGCAGCAGCAGCAGCAGCAGCAAGAGCAGTAGCAGTAGCAGTAGCAGCAGCAGCAGCAGCAGTAGTGGTAGTAGCAGCAGCAGNNGTAGTCGTTGTCGTAGTAGTAGTAGCAGCAGCAGCAGCAGTACTAGTAGTCGTCGTCGTCGTAGTAGTGGTAAAAAGAAGAAGAAGAATAATAATAATAATAGTGGTAGGAGTGGTAGTGGTAGTAGCAGTAGCAGCAGCAGCAGCAGCTGCAACAGGATTAGCAGCAGCTTTAGTTTTGTGGTGGTAGCGGGAGCGGCAGGGTTGGTGGTGGTGGTAGTGGTTGACCACTCGCAGCAAGAAGCACATCAAAAACAACATCCGGCCGAACTATGAGCATGTGGTTAAGTACGCCCACAAAAACGCCCGAGAGCTGATTTAGCCCGACCCGAACCCAACACAATATAGAGGATCGCATTAGCACTCCGGGCAGGTTTTGAACAATTGGCATTCCGCATCAAAAGCTGCTACTGCATCATGCGCCCTTTGCATCTTTGCTTGTGCCGATGCACGACTTCCACATCCTGGTATGGAGGCCTGAAGCCACGAAGCAAATACCCCGAAAGACACAGCCAAGCTGAAATAGCTTCGTCCTTGTTTGCCCGTTTCAGCTCCAGAGCCAGTTGAGCACGGCAACCGTCCGTCAGCTGCTGGCCCAGCTGCGCAAAGCTTGATTCATGATTCATCTGAGCCCTCCCTGCCAGTTTGCGGCACCTGACATGCCTCGCCTCGCTACTGTTTCTCTTTCTCTCTGCCGTGCCATCCTCAAAGGTCTCGCTGTGCAAGGGTACGTAACAGCAAGCAGGACAATCAGGAGGAATCGCAGAGCGCAAAACCTCCTTAATTCGTCGAGCTCACCCAGTTGGACAAGAACTTACCTCAACAACCACACTGTCCGCTACATCGCCAAGTCGAAGCTGCCTAGCCTTTTAGCCCGTCTCACCAACGGCACTCGCATCCTCCGGCTGACACGAACACCGTTTTGGCCACCGTCAGCGAAAATGGATGTAAGAGGCCTCCAAAATCCTGAAGAAAACCCTGGGCGATAATCTGAAGTGTATGGGCTGACAGCCTAAAGTACATAATGCTAGCATACACCAACATACAAGAATGACGTCGAGTCTACAGCCCGCAACCATTCCTGAGGTCACGAATGTACTCAACATCCCCTCTGCAAGTACTCATGTCCCGCAAACGCACGCCCCACCTGCTCGAAGCTGTGCATCCTTGGGCGTTTACGTAGTGGTAGGATTCTCTCAGAGCGAAGCGGTTTTGGATTCCTCTTAACATGAGCTGTCCTGCAGTGGATGGGGACCGTCCCAGTCCTAAACCCCGATGAACACTCTGGAAGCATCGAAGTGGCATCCGCCGGCGGTCCATGGACCGTGGCGAGATCGACTGTAAGGCCTCTTCTTCTTCTTCCAGCCTGCTCCGGGCTTCACAGGGAACCACCAGGAAGACACGGCTTTGGGAAGTTTGGGGTCCGTCCCGAAATATTTGGACTTATGAGTCCTGCGCCGTGCCGCTGGCCTGGTGCCATGACAAGCCCATGCATCGACATAAGATGCAGGAACTGCACATCTGCATCTAGCCACTGCAGGAACAAAACAGACTTCCACTGAGACGTCTCAGATTCCGCTAACCTAAAGAAACCAGATTCGCGGAAAGCTGGACCACCAAACGGAGCCCCCTTCAGTGCCCGGCATGGAACTGGCCGCTGATTGCGTAGCTGCCTGGTTTCGGGTGCGCTTCCAAAAACCTTTCAAAATACTCAACAAATCAACTGCAGCGGACCGGGACGGTCGGGCGCCCAATCGCAAAATCATCAAATCATCGAACAGGCCCGGGACGGGCCCGGCGAGAGGTTCCGGGAAAGCCCTAGAGCCGTTTTCTTGGCATGTGTCCAAAAATCATCAATTTTACATCGACAATCACCCATGTGAAGAGAAAGGCAACATGAACGGAGGCCGGAGGGTCTTGGTAATGGTACACGACCACAGAACCCCTGACCGCGTGATCGAGTTTTTGTTTGCCAGTTTCATTTGGTTTAATTTTCAGGGGGTCCGGTAGGAGGACCTGTCATTTTCACAGTTCTGTCGCTCCCACAAATGCTCGCGGCTTGAGCCCTGCACTCCCCCTCTCTGTCCGAGACAAGAACCGACCGCAAGGGTCGCTAAACGGCTGCGGGCAAGCACTCCGGACCCCGGACCGTTCCCCAAGGCGGCTCTCGCACTGGTAGCGCTGATTTGATGATAATTTATTTGTTGATGCCACAGAAGGAGTAACCTTCAAAGTATATAATCATGCGACGAATTCCTACCTGTGGCTGGCTAAGAAACTTCTAACTTTGGATGTTGCCAAGCAGTGGCAAAGGCGGAAAGAGGTGTCATAAATTCCCGGCCAGCCAAGTTTCTACACTCCTCATAAGCATGTCCCTTTGAGCAAGCCAAGCTCAGGGTATCCATGATGTCACAGTTCACTTCAGACTACACAAAGCATAACCGTTTCAATTTTTCTCCAACCAGAAGGATCATGTCGAAGTTCGCAGTGGTGGGTCATGTCAGCTACGCTTCACGGTGGCTCCATGACCTTGCCTCAACGATCTACAAGGTACCCTTGCTTAGGCAAGGCACCATATTCGTGGTGAAGGGGAAGGTTGTCTGCAAGGTAGCAGCTTAGGGCATTGATTGTGAATGGCCCGCATCTCAGTGAAAACGCTCGACGGTCGCCGCAAGTTTACGCCCTGTAAGTCCAAGTCATACCTGCTCTCAGGCAGATCGGTCTGTGTTAGCTGTATGTGTCTTCTAATTGTCGAGCTTCTGAGAGAAAGCAAAACTTTTAAAAGTTAAAGGGAGATTCTGCAACAGGCTGCATGTGCAGTCTCGGCAGCGCGGCCCTCCAAAAATGTCAAGCAATTAATGAGTCCCATCCAAGCGAGCCCGGGAGCTGGAAACTTCTGACTTTGACTTAAGGTCCTACTAGTAACTAGTATCTGTATATCTGTTGCAACAGAGAGAGGGCCCTGTGACATCATCCCGCATTGGCTCTGCTCCTGATCAAGCTATGCCTGTAAAGCGCTTGGAGGCCACACGAGCTTTAAATTGCCCGTGGCACTTCAGCACCCGACGTTGGCTTGCGGCTCCCTTGCAGGACCCGGCGTGGTGCTTCCTAATCCTAGTCCTAGTGCATGGCGGGGCTGAAAGCCAGCAACAGAACCGTGAGCAGGTAGAACCGACCCGACACGGCAAAACTGAGCTCATCATCCATGCTGGTTGTCTCGGTGTCGCCAGTGTTTCCCGCTAGCGTCGTGACCTGCCCCTGGCTGGCCTGCCTGCTGGTGGTGGTGGTGGTGGTGGGATCAGAGATTCCCAGCGCTGCCTTTCTCTGCTGGTTCGCGACATCTGCGCGGGTGGTGATTGTCGCCTTCTCCGAAGCGACACGGACACCCACCTTGGTGTTCACGGTGCCGAGATCGCCCAAAGCCTTCATGGCACCAGCACTGCTGCTCTTGACCTGCTTCTGCAGCTCCTGGGCCACGTCGACCGGTGCCACCGATGTGGGCCCCTCATTCTCGATCTCAAGCGTCAGCACGGCGCCCGTGGTGGAGGCGCGACGGGCCGTCAAGCGTCGGCCTTGAACCGCTGTACTCTGGCTCTTGTAGGTGATGGTGGTCTTCAAACCTTTGGGGAGGTAGAGTTCGCCATTGAGCAGCACCCGCGTATCCTCGAGCTTCTCCATGACTTCCTCCTTGACAGCATCCAGCACCACGATCACCTTGGATTTCTGCTTCTCACCACTTTCGACGGCAGAGGTGTTGCTGCCGCCTGCACCATAGAGGTCCTTGCACGACTTCCAGGCCGGGATATGACTTCCTGAGGGACACTTCTGCATGTTATCACCAGCAATGCAGTTGTCGGGCTTTACGCAGCTGACACTCTCCGACCGGAATGCACCAGTCTCGGTCAGGTGCGTCTGGATGCAGGTCCTGTTGCCAGCAGCCTCCTGCTCCGGTGTGCATGCCTTGGGGCAGCTGTTCAGAAGTGTTCCGCTATACTTGGGGCGACAGATGTTATCCTCCGCATTGTTCGGGTCCGGGCACACCAAGGAGTTCGTGCCGCACGGGCACTTTGCACCCTTATTGATGCACTGAACGCTCGTGTTTGACTGCTTCCCCGAGGAAGTGTAGTCCACGACATTGCACTGCTTCTCCGACTCCTCGCAAGGGCAAACGAGGCTGGCCTCGGTAGGCAGCAGGCAGGTGTCTGAGCCGGGGCATCGTTGTGTGTTCTGACCGCAGGGGCACTTCTCATCCTCCCCAACGCAAATTTCACGGTCGCTGATGTACTCCTCCGACTGTGTGAAGTCTACGATCCAGCACTTCTTCTGCTTGTCCCCGCAGACCACCGGACACTCCTCGTCCTTGAAGATGCAGCGCATGGCAGAACCTGGGCATGCTTTTGCCTCTGTTCCACAGGGGCAGCTGTCGAGGCTGGCGGCGCACTTCGTGCTGGGGCTGGACCAACCCAACCAGCTTCCGTCGGGCCTGTAGTCGTCCACCCCCGGGCAGCTCACCTCACCATCGGCGCATGTAGGCGGACAGTAGCCTCCCTCGATGGGAAGGCACTCAGTCCAGGTGTAGCCCCACTCATTGAAGTCGCACGAGAAGGAGTTCTGGCCAGTGCATTGGCACTTGGTGCCTTTTGGGACGCATGTTTCCACAGTGCTCAACCATCCACCATTTGCATCGTAGCTAGGGCTGTAGCAGTAGTCCTCCTCGTCGGTGCAGTAGACCGGGCAGCGCATGGAGCTATTGCTCCAGTAGTCCACCAGCGGGTAGCAGTAGTGATAATCCCAGTGTGGGTCATGGCATTGCTGCGAGTGGGTTCCACAAGGGCACACCTGGTCTGCTTTGATGCAGGTCTCCCGGTAGACGCCGGGATAGCCATTGCTCCCGTAGTCTGTGATGTAGCAATGCTGCTCATCTTCTTGGCAGGTGACGGGGCATGCAATGCTGGTTGGGTAGCATACCTCGTTTTCGTATCCCCACTCATCAGTCCAGCGGCACATCTTGGCATTCTCGCCGCACCCGCATGGCTGGGTGATGTTCTGGCAGCTCTCTTTAACCGGGGCATTCCAATCTTGCAGCCCATCTTCCGTGAATGATACCGGGTAGCAGGTCTTCTCCGTGATGGGATCGCAGTAGATCGGGCACCCCCAGAAAGAAGCGGTGCAGTACTTGTAGCCACCATAGAAGGGGTCCTCGCACTGCACCGCATTGGCTCCACAGGGGCAGTCTGCATCCAGAGCCACGCAGGTCTCCGAGCTGGACAGCCACATGCCATCAGAATCATACTCGTCCACCCAGCAGTACTGCTGATCTGCTGAGCAGCTCAGAGGGCAGTCCTCTGAGATGGCCACGCAGTGCTCGTCGAAGGAACCTGGGGTGCCGCACTTCTTCGAGGTGGTTGTGTCGCAATGAATGGGGCACATCCAGTTGTTGCTGCCGCCATCCAGGCAGTAGTCCTGCCAGAGCATCATTCCGGTAGCATCGAACGAGACGTTGGAGCAGTACATCTCATCAGACATCTTGCAGGAGACGGGGCAACCAGAAGGATACCAGTCGGTGGGATAGCACTCCACCTTGCCGGTGTCCGGATTGGTGCAGCTGATCTCGTTTGCTTCACAAATGCAGCCGGAATCTGTTGCACAAGTCTGGTTACCTGACACGTAGTGGTAACACGTCTCCACCTCGCCACAATCTACAGGGCAGCTGTTCGTCTTGGCCTCGCAGAACGTGTAGCCGTAGCTTGTGCACTGCTTCTCCCACTGCTGGTTGCATGGGCAACCATCTTCGACTGGTGCACAAACCTCGTTCCATGCCCCGTCGTAAAGAACATTTCCACTGTCGTCATAAGGCGTAACCCAGCATGTCATCTCGTCAGTGCCGCAAGCTATCGGGCAAGAGCCATAAACCTTCGACTGACACCAGGTACCCCAGTTGTCAATACACGTCTCTTCATGAACGGGGTCGCAGGGGCAGGACTGGTCGATTGGGTGGCAAGTCTGTTCGTAGCTTGCGTTCCAATCCGGATAGCCGTCCTTACCGTACGGCGTCATCCAGCAGTCCTGCTCATCTGTGCCACAGGTGATCGGGCAAGGCTGGGTCTTCTCCTGGCACCAGCTGTAGCCCCACTGATCCGTGCACTTGTGCTCCCACTGCACGTTGCAGGTGCAACCCGTCTCCGTGGCCGCACAGTATTCACGGTAGTCCGAGCTGTTCAGCATGCCCTTCTCATCGTAGCCGTAGGAGAAGCAGTACAGCTGTGTGCTGTCGCAGTACAGTGGACAGGCTCCATATGACGGATCCCAGCAATAGCTGGAGAAGGAGTCCTTGCACTTCACCTCGTAATCCATGCAAGACACGTCGTGAGGGTCGTAGCAGCCAATGCTCTTCTGCTCACAGTACTTGTAGCCCCAGCTGTCACACTCCTCCTCCCACTGCTCGTTACACTTGCAGCCTTCGTCATAGGCAGAGCACGTGGGTTCAATCATGTTTGTCGCGTCCCAGTCGACCTCACCTGCATCGTTGTAGACGCTGGTGTAGCAGTACAACTCTTCGCAGAAGACCCAGTCTCCACCATATCCACCGTAGCCGGGCGAGCCGGTGACGGTGCCGCTATATCCACTGTAACCGGGCGATCCGGTGACGGCGCCGGCATAGCCATCATAGCCATAGCCATCATAGCCATAGCCATCACCGCCTGAAGCGAAGGTAGTCGTCTGCTGCAACCGGCGCTTCAGCGAGCTGGCACTACCTGCCACAGCGCCTGTGCAAAGTGCAGCTTGGAGCAGCAGCTGAAGCCAAGTCATGGCGAAAGGTGTAAGGATCCAAGGGCAACGGGACAATGGTGGAAGTCACCTTCTGGGCGAAACAGGCTGGAGCCTTGAGACTAAAAAGGCTCTCAATGCTCCTCTGCGGGCTACTGCGTCTCAAGTAATTAGCTATGCCGGTAAAGTAGTAAAGAAGAGAGCCTCTCAGCAGGACCACCCCAACAGCTTTATGAATGAGAGCCTGCTTCATAAAAGAAGAAGATCCAAGCAAGCACCTGAAGTACGTGCTACATAGCTGCGACCGTGCATGGATTCGTTTGCGTATATCTCGCAGACTCATGCAAATGACATCCTGCTACACGGACGCTGGAAGAAGCGAACAGAGTCGTCTTTGCCTGTTTCTTCTTGAGGTGCATCACCAAGGAGATCAGGCTCTCGACTTCCTGAGATTCGCAGGGGCCCGAGGCCTCCCTGTCTCCCTGTCTCTGTCATTTCTATCCGTAGCACCGTTCCCGGTTTTGGCCTTGAAGACTGGATCTCCTGCTCCTGGCCAAGCGTCAGCACCCAGGATGGTCAGGCCCTCGACGAGAGAGGCTCCCAGTGTATCCACCTAGCACGGAAGCCTACCCCACACAGAAATACGAGCGGCATCTCATGACTGCATAAAGACGAACACCGACTGTTCAGCAGCCTTTGCAGTTTGTCGGGGGGGTCGGGGGGGTTGGTGCTGGTCCTTCGGTCACCGTGCCGTCAGCAAAGAGAGCATGTGTCGCTAGACCAAGCGTCGCCCAAGCAATTCTACAGAAGCTGGGTATCAGAAGGACGATGCCTTCCCCCCTGTGCCGGCAGTTAACCCGCTTGAGCACAATCTTCGGTAGGCTCCAAGTGGATTGACGGATGCCGGCAATGCTCTGCACGCGCTCGGCCCGCTCGGTCTCGAGGGATTTCTGGAGCCCTTGGAAGACAACCGGGGTGTTCACTCAATCTTCTCAGGCATGCGACGTCACAATTTGCAATACCGTTATACTGTAGTAGCATGGGAGACAAATAATCTTACGGGTGATGTACATCGTTGTAACACGGTTAAGGAGATGGGGTGATCTCTCACTCCAGAAACAGGAACGACAATGCCGATTATAATGCTGCACTGCACTTCGCAGGCTGTCATGCCCGGCAACAACGCTACCCCGGCCTTGTGTAGGACATCAGGCCCTAAAAATTTGAGCTTCTCAGCCGTGAATGACCCTACTTCAGCTGTGGCTCTCTGGTGCTCAACACGGAACTCCTCCCGCAGCTCTGCAATGAGGGTCCTGAGAATACATTGGCTCAAGCCACGGTTGGAGTGCGAGTGCGACGCATTATTGGTTGGACGCAGTCGGACTTAATTCGCAGGAGAAGTTTACCCGGAATGTGTCCTAGCAAATCCTTGCCGTGCCGTCCTACTGGCGTCAGGAACTGAGTCGCTCATATTGCGCTGAGGATCTGCTGGCCCAGGTCTCCCACTTCCAAGGCCATGAGCGGCAAAGGTTGCGATGTGAGGAAATCGGAATCTGCTACGTAGTCTGGCCTCCATGGTCTTCGAACAACGCTGCTGTCAACTTCGGGGTTACAAAGCATCCTCTTCCAGCATCTACAGCGATTCTCGAGAGCACGAGCCAAACGACTCCGATACAAGACCCAGCTCCCAAACGCTACATTCCAAGAAAGTGCGGGAGTGCACAGTCCTTCCATTCCTTCGGAAGCGGACTAGATGACTAGATCGATGGGTGCTCCAAGCAACCCTTGTGCAAACATGGGAGCGGCCCGTCGAAGGTCGAAGCCGAGTGATGAAGATAGAGCTCTTCTTTCAAACTCGTCGGCAGGTCAGTCAAAGCGGACCTGCCTCCCCCGGACGAGAACTACAAAGTGTCAGCTTCGGCATGAGGGCCGATCTATGAAAGGGAGCGCACTCTGGGGCATCCCGCAGATTGAGGCTGTTCCACTGGAAACAGACACGCTCTGATCGTCTCTGTGGCTCTGAATAGGCTACAGATAACCTCTGAGCGATCCTGCACATGCGCGTTCGTGAGTTCTTGAACACGAAGTACATCATGTCAGGATTTTTGATCATTGAAGCTCTGCACCCTTGAGCAGCATGCTTCACCCAGCTTTGTAGAACACAGCATTTTTCGGGACAACGAACGAGCATCTTGTGAATAAAGCCTCTTGGCGAGGCAGTCAATGGATGCATAGTAGAAGTCACGAGAGCTGTGGGCGTTTATTGCTGCTGCTTGTGTGGAGAGAAATACGGAAACCCTTCCGCAGGACCCTTCCGCTTGCTTCCGCACGCGAGGGTTTAGCTGCTTCCGCGGGACTCAACTTTCATATCGCTTCCGCGGCTCCTTTCCGCAACGGTTGTTTCGCCGAGTTTGCGGTCTTTGCTTCCTCAAGTGAGGGCTTAAGTCTTGAGGAGGTTTTTTTGCTTGGGTGCTTGGGCAAACCACACGTGTGGATTCAATCAAAACTCTAACAAAGGAGAAACAATTGAACTGCTGATGCACGCTTACATAAAGCGCGCGCAGACACGCCATGTGGGCTGCAATAGTGCATGTGCATTTAGTTTTTGTCGGTCTGCAGGTGAATACAACGAAAAGTGCTTGCTGGGGGTATGATATTGTGCGTGTGTGTCTGTCTGTGTGTGTGTGTGCGGGTGCGTGCGCGCAATGTTTCTGGCTTGGGGCTTGCCGAATGCCGCTTTCGCTGCAACGAAACCATCGCGATGACTGCAACTTGAGTATGACTGGGCTTGGGATCAACTTGCAGGGGTCCACCTTTTGCGGAGCTTCCACGCACGTCGCCTATCATCCCGAAAATTTTAGAGCGGGCGATGATCATCATGATCATGATAACGCTGTAAGTGCCACTCCTCATGATTTTACGCGTGAACACGTAAATGGAAACGGCAGGAACCTGATAACAATAAGCCTGGCGGTGATGCTGATAAGGTTCATGTTTCTGATAAGGACGGGTGACTCTGAATATCTCTGAATCTTGCTGGCATCTCCCAGAACTGAAGGCAACGTCTTTTCCCGTTATGCATCGAAAAGCACAGATACACACAGCCATTAAGATGCAGGCCTATGGTCGTACACGAGTTCTTGCTGGAGGTCTGGGGACTTCGGCTCCCGGGCTTGTGACTGTGAATCTAGGCTGTTGAAAAGACTTTGGGTTTCGGCGCTTTCACACTGGGTTTAGAGTTTTGAGGTACGGTTTACAGTTTGTATCATCATTCTTCCCTCTTCGGGCACGTATTATGTACATTCAGGGCCGAACGCAGGATCTCTGCCGCCTGACATATCTTAAGATGGAGCTTCCGCGGGCGTTCGATCAGTAGCCGAATTGAATTCGATGGACCTGCAGGCCCGGGCCGTGCCTGCCACACTCTTTGCGATTGTGTAGACTTGGAGGGGAAAAGGTCTGCACCTTCTTTATCGCATCCCCAAAAGCATCCGCATTCAAACTTCCGTCCGACACAGTCTCCATCCTACCCAACATCGCGTCACACACCCGAGAATTCCAAGCCCCATGACTCTGCAGGTTGCGAGCCCGGCTGGAGTTTTCGCGACATCCAGCATGAAGTGTCGAGTCCAATCGTTAGACATGCTCTTAAAATGTCTTGAACATCTCGACTAGCTGTGGGGCATACTTGCGGAACCGTACAGTGCCTCTCATGACAGGATCGGCATGCTCGCTTGCATGGAGTCTCTCTCTCGAGCTCTCCAGGTGAGGGCAAAAAACCGGCGCTACAGACGTGCACAGCGACAAACAACCGATGGGTCCCAGGAGTAGCACGTAGCAATCGCAGCGGTCAGCATGCTTTTGCAGCTTCATGCATACTGTGACAAGCTCTTCCGCGCATGATTTTCGATTCAAACATCGCCGGTCACAGGTCATGCAAGGTACCATCAAACTTCATCAAACACACCCCTCTATTGTTAGTTCATGCACTTTGGGCTGAACTGCAGGTGCCAAAGGGTGACATACAGTTCACTATGAAAAGGATGCTCGTGCTAGTTAGTTGGCACGAAGAAAATCCTGGACACAGGCTCCGCTTTCGCGACGAATTAATATGGCCCGGCTGCCTGCAACACGTTACCATCCGTGCCCACGCTCGGGCAACTTCCCTTCACATACTTCCCGAAGACGGCATCCGTGTTTGCGTTCGAACGGGCCTTGAGTGCTTTCTGCGCCGCTGCCTTGTTCTCCGGCTTGCCCAACCAAGTGACGATGCACGTCTTCTGCAATGCCTTGCCGTAGGAGAAGGAGAGATGCCAGGGCAGTTTCGGGTAGAGCTTGTGCATGGTGCTAAGATTGACGGTGGCCTCCTCCTCATTGTCCTCGTTGAGCGCCGTCTCGCCGGAAAGGAAGAAGATGCCCGGCATGGCCACCGGCACCGTGCGCAAGAGCGTTTGCACTGTGAGCTTTGCAATGGTCTCAGCGTCTGCCTTAGGCCCTTTCAGACCATTCTTGACCATGTTCGGCTTCAACACGGCGCCCTCCAAGTAGACGCGGTGGTCGGCCAGGGCTTTGAACTGGGCCGCCAAGACAATCTCCGTCATTTTGCGGCAGTACTCGATGTCGTGGTCTCCGTTGGGCACGATCTCGGGTTCCACGATGGGCACCAAGCGCTCGCTCTGGCAAATGGACGCGTAACGGGCCAATGTGTGAACGGTATCCATGATGGCGAGCTTGCTCGGCAGGCCTTTCTTGGGATCGAGCTGGAGAACATTGCGCCATTTGGCGAAGCG